>JABUQX010068145.1:0-20000 GCA_015478945.1 Trachelipus rathkii | reverse complement strand
CAAAAGCGACATTTCACACATTTCAACTTTGAATGCGTCAGCTCTTTAACAATGCTCTAGAATCTAGATTTATCAAATTTAAAAAGGAAAAGGATTATTATAAGTTTTGTATCGTAAAACTACATTCTAATTGTTAAATGTAAGATAAGAAAATTTATGAATAACTCGATAAAACGCCTCACCAATTACAGAAATTGATGTATAATTTGAATTTAAATGTTCGATGGTGGGGTTTGTTGACGTAACACTCTGGTCATCAATTGCAACAGCATTTTGAATGAGTGAAGAGTCAAGGAGTTGCTGCACAGTCAACCCAGTCCCTTCTAGAGATATCACTGAAAGGAATATATACCGGTATATATATATATATATATATATATATATATATAATATATATATATATATATATATAATATATATATATATATATATATATATATATATATAATATATATATAATTATAATATATAAATATACTATATATATTAATCAATAATCACACAATTGCCCAGGAAGACTTTCATCCTGTTAGTGGGGAACCCTTCGAGAAAGGTCCTTGGGAAAGCAAGGGCCTAATGGCTAAATCCAACTGAACTGCGCCAGGGGCCTATTCGGCGGAAGCCGGATTAATTCCCATTTGTAGAAAGCACACCACAAATGTAACTTCATTAAATCTGAGTGGGACGAAGCTTAGAGTTAATAGAGAATAGCTCACATTCTCTCACTCCTACCCATACTATACGGGTATATATATAATATATATATAATATAATATATAATATATATATATATATATAATATATTAATAAATATATAATATATATATATATATATATATTATATATATTATAATATATTATATATATATATATATATATATCAGTATATAAGTAACTAAATAGGAAAAATGGGAGAAAGTAAGATATTTCAGAATAGAATAAGAGAAAGATGAAGTATTTGGAGGCGAGAGCGGAATTCTAGACGCAGGCTGTACAAAGACTTTACATGGAGAGAGAATGGACTCATGGACTCGGCTGGATTAATGATGAGTTAATGGTGTAGAGATAAAGGAGGTGAATAACAGAGTCAAGAGAAAAAGAAAGAAGTTTTAGTGATTTAAAGAAATAAAATATTTAAACCATTAAAGTATAGATATACCATGCTAAATAGGAAATTATAAATTTTTAACAAAAACTGAAGTAATTAGAGGAAATATACCATGGTTGATAGGTAGAGAAACCATAGAAAGGATGAAGATGAGTGTTAATATGGAAATAAGTTATTTATGGAGTGTCTCAAGATCTAGAAATAAAATATAGACAAGACGAACAAAAAAAAAGATTAAAGCTCATAAAAGGATCAAAAAGGAAAATGTTTGGTTAGGAAAGGTTTGAGAAAAGCTGGATAAATAACCCAGAGGGAAGGAAGAGAAAATTATGGAAATTACATCTTCAATTTGGACATGGGCATTGGAATAGGATATTACAACTTATGAAGGATGCCTACAAAGATGAAAATGTAGAGTGAAGGGATGAAAGAAGTGGAGAAAATATAGTAAGAGAGATTTGCGAAGGCTGTGAAATCTGTATTAGGCACAAGAAGAATCCACCAAAACCCATTGTATTTTTCTCAATGGTAACAGTCTTCAATGAAATGGTAGCCATGGATTTAGGAGAAATGAAAGGGAGCAAATTTCTCATAATGATGGATATGGCTACTCACTACTGTCAAGATGATTGGGTAAAAAATACAAAAGGTGTAGGGATCACTAAGAAAATATTGGAAAGATGGATAAGTATTTTTGGAGCACTGGGGAAGTTATTGTCTGACAATGGATTGGAATTTCAAACCAAGGAGGTAAATAAAAGTTTTTGGCCGAGAGGTTTAACATAATAAGGCTGTTGAGTACTCCAGCTGAGAGCCCTTGGGGCAATGAGATTTGTGAAAAAATGGTGGGTTTTATTAAAGATTCAATGAGAAAACTAAAAGATGAAGGAGTTCCAAAAGAAGTGTTTAAATTGGTCATTAACTGCCAAAAATAGTTTAATGATGAAAGGTGGATTTGCTCCAAACCAATTATTATTTGAAAGAAATATGGGTATTCCTACTACGATAAATAATGACAGACCATCAAGATCAGAAAGAGGAAACAAAGAAAGGATGATAAAAGAGAATTTGATAGCCATGCATAGGGCTATAGATTCACATAAAACAAGACAGTAAAAAAATGAGAAGGGCCTTAATAGAAAATGTAAGAGACCATAAAGTGGAGGAAGCTGTAATTGGGGAAAAGTTTATTATAAAAGGGAGAATGAGAGAAAGAATGGAGAGATCCAGCAAGAATCATTGGAATAGACGCCAAAACTGTAGTGGTGAAGCATGGACGCTCTCTAAGAGAGGTAAATAGAATACATATGAGAATTAGAAGAAAACTGGAAGAGAAGAAAAAGATATGAAGAGTTGGAAGAATCCGAAGAGAAGGAGGTGAGGAGACAATTTCAATCAAATTAATGAAGAAAAACATGAATTAGAAAGAGAAAAAGTTCAAGTAGAAGAGAGAATACCGATTATGAATGGAGGTAAAAGGTACCAAGCAAACAAAAAAGAAGGCCCCATCGGGGAAATGATAGAGGTAAAAATAATAGGAAAAAGAGGAAAAGCTACAAGAAAGATTTGGAATAATTTTTACAATGTGGAGAATTTATGAACAGGACAAAGCCGTGGATTGATTTTAAGGAAAGGAAAAACATTGATGATGAGGAGGTATTTTTTTAGCTAATTTTGAAGACAAAAAGGTATTAGAAGCTAAAGTAAAGGAGTTGAAAGCTGGGTTGAAAATAACAAGATCATAAATAAAGGAAGTCAAAAATTATTAACCACCAGATGGATGGTGACAGAAAAATTGAAAGAAGGAAGAATGGTTTGTAAGGCAAAGTTAGTGGTGAGAGGTTTTGAAGAAAAAGATTGAGAATATTCTACAGACACACCCATATGTGTTACTGAAACTTTAAAATTATGTATAGGAATATCAAAAAGATATGGTTGGAAATGTAAATCAATGGATATTAATTAAAACAGCATATCTACAAGAAGATAAACTTGAAAGACAGTTTATATATCACCTCGGAAAGAAGCAAGAACAGACAAAATATGGAAGTTAAAGAAGGCAGTTTATGAATTGAAAGATTCAGCTAACGTTTGGTATAATAATTTATTTTGGTAATTTAGGTTTCATTTCTCAATTATAATAAAACTACAAATGGTCTTTTAATAATTCCACAAATTCAGCGGTTCGCCAGTGACCATGACTTTAAAAAGCTAATAAGATTTAAAATCATCAAAAAAGTAAAGAGTTAGAGAGGCATTCAATAATAAAGAAAAAAATTAAAAGAGGGAAACATTGATCCCCAACTAACTGTTCGCAAGCCAATCAAAATTATGTCTTCATTTCTCTTTGCTGACCTCAAATTCATCTGTCTATTTCTCCTTCTCAAACTCTATTTTATACCCAAATAGATATTCTCTCTCTAAGCGTCCTCCACTATGTCCTTTCATTCTTCTATTAGGAACACTGTTTCCTCCTCATACTTTCTCTCCTCTACATCGTCACAGCAGTGTCGCCTAGGCTCAGAAAGCTTCACTTTTAGAACTTGGGGTGCATAAATCTGGTGTACTAGCCCCAACTCCTCCTAATAGCCAGAGATAAGAAATTAAGCCCCATTCTCAGAGCATATATCAGCTCCAAATGCAATAGACACAGCAATTTAGGGCAAACCTCAGTACTGTGCAACTCCTGCCAACTTTGTTATCATTTAAAATGCACCAATCTTCAATCTTATCCAAAATGGTTCTGCAACTTATGCAGAGACTCGCACACAGATATTTATATCACCAATCCCAATAACTCAACTTACTTCAATTAAACATCAATGGTATAAAAACTAAACAAAAAGAAATACATTACACCCTAACTAAATAAAACATAATACACATAACTAAATCAGGAATCCAACCTCACCTAAAACACTTACCTTCCTGAATTTCCTAACTATACATAATCCCACAAAACTCATGAACAATGACCAATTTTCACTTACTAATCAATAGAAATACAAACAAAAACAAAATTTAGTTAATATCTATATACTGTAAGGCAGGGTTGGCACCCAAAAACCTAGCCAATAACCCAAAATTGGGTTTTTTATTGGGTTAACCGAAAGTCAACATTAATTTGGAGAAAAATATTACATATTTTTCAGTTTTATTACAACATTACAAAATTTTTATAAGCAAATATATAGATTAAATTAAATGCACAAATTATAACTCTTCAGGTGATACATATAAGCAAATGGGTTTTTAAAAAAATATGGGTTAGGTTTAGAATTTTTTTAGTCAGGATTTTCACACTTGAGCAAAAACCCAAAAATACCCATAAACCCAGCTGGGTTGGGTTTTTGCAAACCCTTCTGTAAGGTGCTCAAGGCAAATTGAACCACTATATAAAAACAGCAATCCTATTGTATAATCTAGCTTTTAAGATCTATTAAAATGTAGCTTTATGTCTTTATTTTTATTAATTCTCAAAAAAAAAAAAAAATAGTTTTCTGAAACCTATATTTTTTGCGAAAAATTTCATTAAATGCTAAGATCAGTAGCACCCACAAAATTAAATATATCAGTTAGAGGTCATTATATAAAATAAATTTGTACCTCCTGAAGATACCAAGATTGATAAAACATATCATAAGTTCCGAATTATTTTTATTTTACAAATTTTAATATGGGGCAGATGGAACTAGGTAGGAATATTCTCAAAATGTTTTTAGTGCTTTATATACAAACTGATACCATTACAAAACTCTAAGCAATGAAATATTTCTGTACTGCTATAACGTTATGTCACAAACTTCTACAAACATTAAATTTTTTTTTTTTTTGTGTTTTTCCAAAAAAAGGTTTAAAAAATACAAATCATGAGGGGAGAGAAATAAAAGAACTTGGTTAAAATATTAAAATATGATTCCCAAACTATCACTTCACAATCGATTACATAACAGGTTACATTCACCTAGGAAAAAAGGTAGGAAACCTGCTCTTCTTCGCAATGAGGAAATGGACCTTGTAATCCTTCTAGCAACACTGAGATTATAGCATGGCATTTGACACTAGCGAACTGCAAAAGTTTGTTAAATACTATCTTGATGTATCCGATAGAGCTGTTGAATGCTTTGATAACACACCTGGTATTAAATGGGTGAGAACCTTTCTAGATCTAGAAAGGAGATCTTGTCAAAATGCGTGTGTCAAAAAAATCTTGTGTAAGCGTGCAGCTGTAACTGAACAAATAGTTCAAGAATATCTTAATAAGTTATAGAAAACACTTTGAAAATGGTAAATTTCAATGAAACTAATTTAACAGATGGCCCCCAAAGTAAGCTACAAATCTTTAGATGGGGTTCTCAACATGCTGAATGTGTTTTGAATACATCGAAGAACACAATTTCCATCATGTATGCCATAACAACTGTTGGAAAATGCCTTCTCCCTATGCAATATATAAGGCAGAGAGAATGCAAGATTCCTGGTTGATGGGTGGTCCAGCTGATGTTTGATATAGGAAAATGAGCAGTGGCTGGTTTGACTCAAGATGCCTTCATGGATTGGTTTAGATTGATCTACATGCCATATATTAGGACAACCTCAAAATGAACCAAAGGTCCTAATTGGAGATAACCTACCATTTCATATAAATCATAAAATCATAGAGAAGTATAATGAAAACAATGTTGTATGTGCTCCCCACCACCACCTAATTCGACCCATCTACTTAAAAAGGAATGGAATAAGGTATTAACAGAATGGAAACTAGGAAAAGGTAAACATTATTCTGTCCTACTGAAACCTATATATTTCCATTCCTGTTATTATGCTTAATGAGGAATATGGATGATAAGTAGAAATCCCTCACTACAGCTGGGTTTCTGACTTGTGGGATTTATCCATTTAATCCTGCACCAGCATTAGCAAAAGTGTCAAAATCATCTGCCAATCCAGTTCCAGAAGCAAGTCCATCATTGCTTAAATATCTTCAGAAGCAAAGACAAGCAAATGCTCCAGTTAAGAGAAAAAGAGGCTGCTTGCTCAAATCACAGCAGCAGGACAAAGCATATCTCTACAAGACCTTCAAGTTGCAGGTAGGTTTTTCAACAGCACAACCCATTAACTGGTTGTATTTTTCTGGAGCCAAAAGAAGATAACTGCCATTGTAGTGGTACTGAATCAATGCCTACCACTACTGAAACATACCAGTATAAGATATGTGGCTACATTCTAATAGAATATATCCCCTCTGTGCTTTAGATTGGTTAGCTTCTAGAAAAAGTTGCCAGTGAGTGGAAAGTACAGTTATTAGGAGGACTGAAGGTTCACAAAAAATTGGTATTGACCATTTAGCTTTTAAATTACCTGATGTGCCAAATATTTATATGACAAGTGAGGAAAAAATAATAATGAAATGCACAGTTGATGGTAATAGCAAAAATAAAATATAGGTACTTTCTGAAAAACATTTTTGGTGATAAAAACATATGATAGGCACCTAACCTACCTTACCAAACTTTACAAAAATAGCTATTTTTTTTTTTAAAATTACATATATCATTTGTTTTTTGTTAAGTTTATCTTAAAAGGAAAAAAAATTTTTCTATTTTTTTACTTTGAATTGCAAAAGGAAACTAATTTTAGGAGTAAAATTTATTTTCATGTTGATTTTTAGTAACCCCAGAATGCACATATATTTAAATGATACTGTAACATTGCAATTCTTATATTCGTACTGTAGATAAATTGAATATTTTTTAACATGTGGAGGCATTTAAAATGGTGGTCCCATTTGCCCCATCGCCTAAAAATCATGGGGCAAATGGGGACACCTATTATTTGCCTTCCAATGCATTTACCTTACATTGAATTTATACTTAACACTTTCCCAAAGTATTGGTTTACCACGATAAAAAGCATAAAGCTTATAAAATAAAGAACAGTTTCCACATTTCTTAGCATTAGAACATTAGAAATAAAGAGACAGCAAGAAGCCACATGGGCCTATAGAACCAATCACCAAACATGCTCATACAAATCCATAAAGTACCTTAGGGCTTGTCAATAACTTACATAGTATACACAAAGTCTACAACTAAAAGAAAAAACTACAGCTAAAGTACATACTAACCACACTACAAGCTTTACAAATGAGTGCAAAAAATGTCCCCATTTTTCCCATCCTATGGTAACTCCAGCTACATTCCAACATTACCCACAAGGTTATATGTATTCATGACCTATTCCCCTTAACACAATATAACCTAATATTAGTTGCGGACTTGAATGGTCATCACGCTGTTATGGTGATCTCATCATCATTAGTAATTTCATTATATTTATGCATGTTTAATTGCTAACCCCATTTTTTTCCTGAATATATTAATTGCTTTTCTGACTTCTTAGGCATAAAACTTATAAGTAATAAGCTTTTCAGGTTTCAAATATTATAAAGACTAATTTAACTTGCCAATTACAACTGAGAAAATCTGCTGAAGTCAAACTTAAAACTATCAGAAGTAGGTCGATTGAAAGTATTAAGCAGTCACTATTTTCTGACAATGCAATAATTTTATATGACATCACATATAAAGCATGAGTAGCTAACAAATGTTCCTGACAGATCTTCTTATTGTCTTCACATAATAATTGATCAACTAGACTGAGAGTTCATCGCATCAGACCTTCGGGCACCTTTCACTGAAAACATTAATTTCTAAGGGAAAGATTCAGTTTCCATCTACACAACATATAATTAGCACCTCATACTTCAACAGAAAATATAATGTTTTACTTTATATTTTAGGTGCTAGTTGGGGACATGAACCCCAAGCATCTCACTATATTGTGCTAGTTGAGGACTTCTATTGCCTTGTTGCTAATCAATTAAACTTATCTCCTCATTGCTAAATTGAGATTCTCCAGACACCACAGAAGATTTATTTAATACTCAAGAGTATTGTTTGCCATTCCCGAGATAAGTTCCCAACATCTTTTTATTGCATCCTTCACACCTTTACAATTCATAATTCAGCTTGCTCAATATTTTTCATTGCTGCGCTGAACAAGTATTTCACACTGAGCCAAATTTATTATTGAGCCAACTATTCCTGCTGAATCTTGTTTCCAATATTTTGGTTTTGTTATATATTCAATTCAACTCTTGTTTATCATTGATATTCCCCTTCTGACTGAATCTACTACATTCGGCACTTATTTACAGTTTCTGAATCTACAGATTCTTTTGTACATAAGATTCATTTATATATTCTGAATAAACACATTTGTTTATCCCTCTTTCTTTTACTCCCTTGTTTTGTTTTCTAAATCTTAATTCTCTCTGAATAACATCATTTGTTAGGTACAATGATTTGACTCTTTCTTCATTCCCCTCTATGTGAAACACTTACTACGTAAATTTGACCACACAGGCTGGTCCACCAACAAAACCTTCCTTTACAGAAGATATATCCTCTCATTATCCAGGAACACAGATGCTGATGGGGTTGCTGTTGTTGTAGTTCTGTAAGTAGAATTTCAGCTTCTTTTCATTTTTTAAGGGATATTTATGGGACTTATGTTTTATTTTCTTTCTTTGTATTCTTGGGTGTCCAAAAACCTTCTACATTCTTCTTCTCAGGGTTTCTCACTGTAACTATGCCCCACACTCCCATACTCTCCCTTACAATGCCACATGACTTAACATTCACACTCCAAGAGGTGGTGCATTTATAGTGGCTTAAATTCACGCAGTATCCTCAACAACAGAAATAAACCTACTCTCCAACCTTTACAACATAACCATAACCCCACTTCTGATATTTCATTTTGCACCCCCAAATTTAAGTTGTCACCACAAACTAGCATACTTTTTATGCTCTTGACTCAGATCATAATCCAATGCTCAACACAATCCAGCATAAACACCCTATATACACAAATCCTTTAAAAAAAAACATACATCAACTACAAGAAAGCAATGCGGCAAGCCTTGCCAGATCTCATAGAATTAGATTTACACTCTATTCAAATGGCTAATTTTAACTCTCTGCAGAGCAATATAACATTTTAATAAAATAATTTTAGAGGCACCTAAAAAATACATTCCACTGCAAAACATTTCAACCACAACTTCTCACTAGAAACAAAACAGACACTTTTATTAAACAAAGAAATTCTCTCAGACAAAAAAAGACACCTTTCTCAAGACTGATTAAACCAAATCATAAACCACAATAATAGAATAAATGATCTAATCAACTCTACAGAATAAGAACTGGCAACAGTATACATCCAAACACTAAACCACAAGATAAACACTAAAAAAATATTTTGTATAATAAAAAAAAATCACAATTCACACACTCAAACACCATCAACCCACGAAGCCATCTGGTAAACCAAATAAAAAAATTATTAGCCCAAAAAAAACAATGCAATAATCTTATGTCACACTATTCAAAAATTAGTCACAAACCCACAAACTCCACTAATAGAGATTAAAGGTTCCAAAGGTTGAAAACTAAACAAGAAGATACCCTATTTACTCCCATAGATGTTCTCAACATCATTAAAAACCTTAAAAACTCACAAGCAGTAGTCCCCAACCGTACATCTAATATCCAACTCAAACACCTTGGAACTAATGCTATCGCAGCACTAACACAAATACTAAACATAGCATGCCAAAACAAAACACTACCACCTTTATGGAAACATTCGCACATAATACCAATATTAAAACCAAACAAACCACATCAAAACCACTTTGTATGGGAGACCTATATCATTACCCTCTTCAATGCATAAAGTACTTGAAAAATTAATCCCCCAATTAGAATCCCCCCCCCCTTTTCCCTATCAGATTCCCACATGGCTTCAAACAAAACCACTCTACTACAACTCTCTTAACTGATTTAACCCAAACACATCCTCACAGGTTTCAACCAAACTCTCCATATCTGGATCCGCGGATTCTCAAAAATCCGATGCACAACAAACAAGAACATTTGAGACAAATTATTTCATTTATTAGAAAAAATCCAAAACACAAATTTAACTATTAAGAAAAAAAAAAAATAATTAGCAAATTTCCTATCTGTATCACAGCCATTTATCCAAGGACCGCTCTCCAGCACATACAAACTAAATATTATATATTATATATATATATATATATATATATTATATATATATATATATTTATATATTATATTAAATATATATATTATATATATATATATATATTATAGCGTCGGGCGGGGTGACGGGCCCACCTCTTTAGGAGGGTTGATAAAGTACCACTCTTAAATAAATAAAAAAATATTTTAAAAAAAAAAAAAAAAAAAAAACTTCACTCATTTAATAGCCCCGCAATGTTACTACAAAGTTTTATTTAGATCATCTTTAAATCTAGAAAGTTTTTATATTTTAAAAAATGTTTACCAAAAATTTAGATTACAAAAATGCCCTTCAAATAGAAGGTTTCATTTTGAAAAATATGAGTTTTTTCAACTTGTAATAAAAATGAAAAATGGACAGATTTTAATTATTTTCAGTGTATACAGTCAGTATGTTAGCTTTAAACTTGGCAAAGTAAATTTTTGCTCCAAACAGTATTAGTGGCAAAGTCACGGGGCCTAACTTGGTCTGGATATTTCACCCCGCCGTAAAAATTGATGATGGGGTGAAGTGGACCACCATTGTTTTTCGTATTTTACGTATTATATTGACATTTTATTATGTATAAATAATTTAAATATAAATTAAAAAGTTAGGGTACTTAATTTAAGTGAAAATTAAAATAAAAATGAAATTTATAATAAAAAAAACGAGTTCAAAAAAGTGTCAAAATTTTTAGGCGGAGAGGGGTGAATCGGACCACCTTATTTATATTCGTATTTTCCCCATCATTATTGACATTTTTATTACTTATTACGAATTTTAATATGATAAATAATTATTATATTAAGTAAAAATTAAAATATAAAATTGAATTTATATGTAAAAGAGGAATAGACGGATATTCACTTTATTTATACCAGCATAGAGGAAAGAAGGGTGGTGGTGTGGCCGCTTTATGTTAAAAGCATATTCAATCTGTATTAATGACGGACTTTAAAATGAATCATGATATTGGATCGGTGTGGGTAGATATTCTTATATACAATAAATCATCAGAATAGGCATTTTATAGACCTCCTGGGCCAGAGTTCAAGAATTAGACGTGGAAATTTTGAGTAAGAAATAGAGACAGCATGCCACAGTAAAGAAAATGTTAGTCATAATGGGTAAGTGGAATTAACGGTGAAAAAAAATGGAGACAGCATGCTTAATATGGACCATAGTAGTTCTGCAATTTATAAATTGTATACTAGATAACTTTTTGACCCAGATGGTCCAAGAACCCACAAGATACGATGCACTACTAGACTTAATATTAACTAACGATGAAAGTATGGTGGATGAATTTAGAGTTGAGGAGAATTTAGGACTTAGTGACCATAATAAATTAGATTTTAATATGAATTAATATCTGGCCCAAATTGCAAGTTAATAAGGAAAAGGTCTTAGATTATCCGAAATGGCGATTTTACCAAAAATTTCGAGACATGCTTACTATAATCTGACTTGGATAAAGAGTTTAAGACCAAAACTGTTTTTTTCATGTGGGAACATTTTAAGCAACTTTTAACGAATATTCATTCAGTATGTTAAAGATAAACCCATTAGGGTGGCAAAGAGAAAACCTGTTGGTGGAATAGAGAGATAGAGAGAAAATTAATGAAAAGCGAAGATGTTTTTAAAATATTCAAAGGTAGTAATAGCGAAGATGATTAGCAAATTATAGGAAAAATAGAAATGACTTTAAAAAAATGTGAAATAAGAAAGGCAAAGGAGAGGCAGAAATTAATTTAGCAAGAATAAAAATCTTTTAAAGAAGTTTTTTAGCTTTTATAAATTTAAAAGTAAGAATTAAGGACAATTGGTCCAATTAAAATTTTGATGAAAATAGTGAGTTCAGATAAGGAAATGGTCACATTTTCAATGTTATTTTGCTTCAGTGTTACTGAGGAAAGATTAGATAATAGTTTGGAGACTAATAGTTCTTGTATGCATGTAACAAATAGACTTACAGAATTTGAATTTGATGTAAAAGATATTAAAACGTTTATTAGATCATATGGACCCAAGTAAAGCTGCAGCCCTGATGGTATACCCTATGGCTTTAAGAATTCTAAAAAGAGGGTTAGACCAGCATTGCAAAGCACTGTATTGATTTTTAAGCGATCTATAGCATTTGTGAGGTACAGATGACTGGAAAATGGCATATGTTGTGCCTATTTATAAGAAAGGTAGTAGGAAGATTTGGGAAATTATAGGCCAGTCAGCTTAACATCTCGGTTGTAAAAGGTTCTGGAAAGTTACTGAAAGGTTCATTATAGAGAAATATTTAAAAGAAACAAGGTATTGGTATGACTTCCCAGGCACGGTTCAGAAAGGGTTAGGTCATGTAATACAAACCCTTTTAGGAATTTATGGAATACATTTCTGACTGCATCGACCGAGGAGATCCAGTTGTATTGTATATATTTAGACTTTAGAAAAGCTTTTGATAAGGTTCCCCACATAAGGCTTGATGAAAAAAGTTATTGCAATGTGGTATTAGTGGAGTGGAACATGATTGGATTAAAGAGTGGTTGCGGAAAAAAAGAAAAACAGTGTGTACAACTTAATGGGAATAAATCATCTGGAAATAGTGAGGTGGTGTCCCCACAGGGTTCAGTGCTGGACACTATTGTTCCTCATATATATAAATGATTTAGACCATGGAACTTAAATGCGAGGTTTCTAAGTTTGCAGATGATACTAAGTGGCCACCTCAGTTAGGAATAGTGAGGATGCATAAAGATTCAAAATTGATCTTGATAAAACTTCTTGGGTGGGCATAAGTGGGCAAATGAATTTTAATAGTAAAAGTGTTAGGTTCTTCTTCACCTAGGTTACTCAAATAATAAGTTTAACTACAATATGAATGGGGATTGTGCTTGAGTCTGTGGACAAGAAAAAGATTTAGTGTGATTATAAAGCAGTAATTTGAAGTAGCTAATCAGTGTTTGAAAGCTAGAAATAAAGCTAATAAGATGCTGGGCATAATAAATCGCAATGTTGTTTACAAGAGCAAGGAAGTAATAAGTAAACTGTATAATAGCTATGTTAGGCCAGTAATAGAGTATTATGCACACATGTTTGGCTCCTTATTTAAAGAAAGACTTAGATATTGCTAGAGAGAGTGCAACGTAGAGCAAACCCATGATTTCTGGGTTGAGGGTTAAGAGCTATGAGGAGAGGCGAAGGAGTTAGGAATGTTTTTCTGTAGAAAGGCGATTTCTCAGGAGGGGACATGATACAAGTCTTACAAATATTTACATCATTGATAATACAGGGACCAATAAATTTTCATAGTAGAACATGGACAGGTGACTAGGGGGCATAATAAGAAAATTAAGAAGAAAGGCATGCCAGTTCTTGAATATAAGAAAGATGCATTCCAGTAATAGGGTTAGTAAATTTTTGGAATAGTCTGCCAGAGGAGTTGTTGAGGTGTGACTCAATTGCACATTTAAGAAAGGGTTAAGATTCTTTTTATGGATGGGTTGGGAATCACATAATAAATATATTGACGAAGCCAAATTAGCGGGTTTTTAGTTGTGATATGATTATAGTTAGATGGCGTGTGACCATAACTTAGTTATAATGCATGTGGATGGTTTGGGTATTTCATATTTATATATATCATTAGTTTGACTAAGCCAAATTGGTGGAGTTGTATACAACAAATTGACAAGCCTAGGTGCTTTGTGGATTTGCATGAGCATATTTGGGTAGTGGGTTGACTGGGATAGTCTCGATAGGCCCATGTGGCTTTTTACTGTCTCTATATTCTTAATGTCTTAATTTAAACAGATGGTCCGATTCACCCCTCAATGGTGGTCGATTCACCCCTCCACGGTCAGGCTGAAGGAGCTTTATTAAAACTTTTATTATTAGAATTACATTATTATTTTTGTGTGTGCTTTTTACCTACTATATGGCCTTGAATTTCAGAAAAAAAAAAATCCAAAAAGTTCATTAGGGGAAAGTCGGGAGGAGACAAAGTTATACCTAAAGTGGTCCAAGTCACCCCGCCCGACGCTATATATAGTTTGTATGTGCTGGAGGAGTGGTCCCTGGATAAAAAGCTGTGATCAGATAGGAGATTTGCTATTATAGTAACATGCAGTTAACCTTAATAACTACAGTGACTAAGAACCAGCCAATTTGGCTTAGTCAAAATATACTATATGATACCCAAACCATCCATATACCTATCCAGTCCCTTCTTAAATGTTGCAATCGAGTTGCACTCAACCTCCTGTGCAAACCATTCCAAAATTTAATAACCCTATTACTCAATGAATGCTTTCTTCTTAATTTTCTTACTATGCCCCCTGGTCACCTGTCTGTGCTCTACTATGAAAAATTTATTGCTCAGTATTATCAATAGATGTAAATATTTTGTAGACTTGAATCATGTCCCCTATGAGAAATCGCCTTTCTACAGAAAACATTTCTAACTCCTTCAGCCTCTCCTCATAGCTCTTACTCTCAAACCCAGAAGTCATCCTTGACTTTATACATCCTTCACTATTCCTAACTGAGGTGGCCACTTTGGTATCATCTGCAAACTTAGAAACCTTGCATTTAAGTCCCTGGTCTAAATCATTTATATATATGAAGAAGAATAGTGGCCCCAGCACTGAACCCTGTCGGACACCACTCTTGACTATTTCCCATGATGATTTATTGCCATTAAGTTGTACACTGTTTTCTATTCCACAACCACTCTTTAATCCATCTATGTATCACTCCACCTATACCACATTGCAATAACTTCATCAGCCTTATGTGGGGAACCTTATCAAAAGCTCTGCTAAAGTCTAAATATATAACATCAACTGGATCTCCTCCTTCTCTTTACCAGATCCTTTAAATGCATTTATTATTCAATACACCAAAATTTCCTTTTATTTTATAAAGCTTTCTTTGAGCGTCTTATAATATTATGTTCACTTTCATATCTTAATGTTCAATTAAGGGATTTTTGGTAACATTGAGAAAATAAATAGTCCAAATACTAAAATTTCAAAATCTGAATAGGCTTAATCAGATCAGCCTAGGGTTGGCCCTAATCTTATAAACTCTGATAACTCTAGGATAATAGTTTATAAATGGGTGGTATTATAGGCTATTATAGCTGTAAGAAGGAACACCAGGTTCAATTAGAATATTAGCTGAACCTTAGGCTGAAGTTCAACCCCAAATGTCAAGTACGAAAATGGACCTAACTTAAAAACAAGAGTAGGCTATGTAGACAATACAGAATTACCGTTGTTAAACTTTAAAGTTTGATTTTTTAATTACTTTGCTACCACTACAAATTTTACCTGAAAGACCATCAAATATTGAATGAGACATTTTAATTTAAAACATTATAAAAATCTTCACGGCAAATACACCATTGTTTAGCAACAAAGTCACTACTGTATGAGTAGTGTGTGTGAACCTGTTAACGAAAAGTTACCAAATACTTCAGTTTTTCATTTTTATTGTTTATGAATGCAATTATCAACAACATGTCAAATAAAATTATATAAAATGAAATAAAAAAAAATAATTAAGATCATGAATTCAGTTTAAAATGATTTTTAAGATAAAGAAGAAAGTTAACAACAAAAATAACAAATAATTTCAGTAATAACAAATATTAAGAAGATGAAAATAGAGACGCAAAATTCAAAATTTGCAACATATTTACTTCATAAAATCTTAATTGGCAACTAAATTTACTATAAAAAAACAACCAATATATTAAACAAATAATAACATTAACAAAAATAATAATTATAAATTAACAATAATAATACTATGAAAGCAGTGATTTAATGTGACCGTAAAAAAAATAAATGTTTATTTAAATATATTTGGAGTGATAAAATTAATAAAAGACTTGACATAATTCACAACTCATATAAAATGACGTCATAATGGAATAGGGGTAGAAATTGTGGGGGAAGTATTCCTTTTTTAATTTTTCTCAAATCTATCGTTCAAATGTAATCAGAAGTGTTTAAAAACTTGATGTGTTGGGGTAGTGTTATGTTTTTGTTGAGTGCTTGTTAACACGGCCATGCAATTTGCAATGTCTCGAAGAAAACAAAGTAATCCTAAATCATTAAAAAGTGAGTGTTAATTTGTTGTCATTAATATTAGGGACTTAAGTCCCATGTGTTCTTTTGTAGGAATAATAATAACTGGGTTCTTAGATAAGCGAATATGATATTTTACGATATTCAATAAAGATAAGAACTCAATGATAAGACCATATATATATATATATATATATATATATATATATATATATATATATAATATATATATATATAATATATAATATATATATATATATATATATATATATATATATATATATATTATATATATATATATATAATATAGATATATAATATATATATATATATATACTATATATATATATATATCCTTTTTTTCGTTATTAATAATTACAAATTTTTAATGTGACGATTTTAATTCTGTTTTTGGTCTTTCAATTTATTTTATGATTTAATTTGTTCAAATTTATTGTTTTTTTTCTTTTTTTGGATTTTATTTTCTAATAATTTTTTTAACAGGTTTTTTTTTATATATATATATACATATATATATATATATACTATATAATATATATATTAATATATATATATATATATATATATATTATATATATAATATATATAATATATATATATATATATATATATATATATATATATATATATATATTATATAATATATATATATATATATATATATATATATTCTATCGTTATTATAGTAGATTTAAGGTCGGATGCGAAATTTCAGACATCCGCAGATTGGGATGCAAATTTTATTTTTTTATTAATTTTATTTGAACACTTTCACATATAAAAAAAAAATAAATAAAGGCTCCGACGGGGGTGTGTGTTTGGGGGGGAATATGTATAATTTCTAAATGGGAAGAGAATTTTTAAGGGTAGGAAAAGTAGAGTTAAAAGGGAATTGTCATTCATTTAAGGGTAATTTTAATAAATAATTACTGAGGGAGTCAATGAGTTTAAAAAAAAGAGTTTTTGCGGCAAACCAACTTTCTGAAAACTCGTAACATTATTTTGTGTGCTTCAAGTGTTTAAAAAGTAAAGTGACTTTAATATTATGTTTATTTGTGATGTAGTATCAGATGTAGGTGAGAGGGTAAAGGACTTTCATGCCTCGGATGTTACATATAAGATCTATCAGATGAGTGTTAGAGATGTTAGAGATGTGAGTGATGAGATGTTAAAGTGTTAGAGATGTGAGAGGGATGAGATGTAAGAGTGTTAGAGATGTGAGTGATGAGATGTTGGAGTGTTAGAGATGTGAGAGGGATGAGATGTAAGAGTGTTAGAGATGTGAGTGATGAGATGTTAGAGTGTTATAGAGATGTGAGAGGGATGAGATGTAAGAGTGTTAGAGATGTGAGTGATGAGATGTTGGAGTGTTAGAGATGTGAGAGTGATGAGATGTTAGTGTTAGATATGTTAGAGTGATGAGAAGTTAGAGTGTTAGATTTGTTAGAGTGATGAGATGTTAGAGATGTAAGAGTGATGAGATGTTAGAGGTGTTAGAGATGCGAGAGTGATGAGATGTTAAAGTGAATTTGTATCATATATTTCGAATGTTCTGCATAAGATCCGTATATTGACATCCGCGTAATGCTGCTTGCGATGAGAGAATGTGTGGGGGTGACCATCGCACTGATGCTGTGCTGTGCTGTACGGCATGCAATTTAAGTGGTGCTGTGTGGTGCGAATAATTTCCGCGCTCGGCCAATCCAAATCGTGTGTATGTCATGTCACTGGTATATATATATATATATATATATATATATATATATATATATATATATATATTATATATATAATATATATATATATATATATATATATATATTATATATATATATATAATATATATGGCTAATGTACAGGACCTACCACGGCCCACAGAGAAACGGCCACACTAGGTTGAATGATCAACTCCATGGGTGGGTCCTGGCTTATACAGATTTTAAATGTCAAAGGAAATTTGGATGGCGAAATGAATATGCAGTCAAAAATAAATAAAAAACTAAATAAAACTATGTCCTTACATTATAAAAACTATCTGCAAATTTTGCAGTCGCCATGCCCCGAAATCTGTTCACCATATCTTCATTGATTGTCCCCAACTGGACCCTATTCGCCGTCGTCATTTTCCTACTTTATGGTCCATAACACCTTCTAAAAGGTTATCCCATATCTTATCGGAATCCTCCCACTTTAACAGTAACACTTTTCTCTTATCTTCAAGAACTGAATATTCTTCATAATATATGATTTGGTTATGTAATATTAGGACTATGAGGGTCCCGTGACATGTAGTGGCTGTGAGTGATATTGGTGTGGCCAATATCAAGTATCACCTCGTGCAAGCACTTTCGTCTGTGAGAGGAAGGCCACTCATCAATATTCGACTTTATATTTCTAAGTTTCACCCCTCGGTGATCACTCGTCCAACACTCTTGTCAATAAGACTTGAAGACTTGTCGGAGAGCAGGATAGTAATCAGTTGATGGAAGGCGACCTTGTCGAATGGCATCCGGGAGGTACCTAGAACAGCTCCGAAAAGAAAAGGCGACCATTTTGGCCTCTCTCTCAGTGATTTCGTTGCCAGTTACCCCTAGTGAGAAGGGGGTTCCAACATAGCATGATTTGTTTCTTACGCGAGTGGAACAGCCGAAGAAATTGTTGTACAGCGGATATCATTGTGTGTTTAGAATAGGGGGCTTTAAGCGCCTGGAAGATATCTCCCGCAGAATCGGTGTTTGAGCAGATGGTAATGGGGTTTGAACGAATATATATATATATATATATATATATATATATATATATATATATATATATATATATAATATATATATATATTATATATATATATATATATATATATATAATATATATATATATATATATATATATAATATATATATATATATAATATATATATATATTATATATATTTTGTTAGGGTAGGATGCGACCTGTGAATTTCCTAAGGATCACAGAAAAGGAAAAGAAAGAAAAGACTAATCCAACAGTTCCAGTGTGTGTGGATCCGACACCTTAAGAAAGATAATTTATTTAGTTGCTCAACGTAAACTAGATACTTAGGTCCGTTGTGAGGATCCCTCTGCGTCCTCCGCCTGTATACTAGATTTGACCGTGCACATCGACGAATTTAAATGGACTGAAAAAAAAACGAATATTTGCAAAAAGGAAAGAAAAGAAAAGGAACAGTAGCTCAGCAAGCAGAATCAAATCAAACAGTTAACTTAAGTAACAAGCATAAAACTACAAACTAAAGGAAAACTCAGGAGACAAGTTACAAAAGAAACTCGACCACCATAGAGAATAATACATATATTACAAAAAGAATATTTACAACTCTTCTGCATACGGATGCAACTGCATATCCTGCCACATATAAACTATCTGACAGCACATGCACCGCACACATAACTCAACTGAATAATTATTTAGATTTATACTAAGGTGAAGAAACCATGTAATAAATACTCTTTCAATATAATATATCAATTTGATATATATTTTATTATATTATATACAAGGTTCGGCAGAACCGATTGAGGAATTTTGAAGTTATAAAAATGGAATGGAAGTACATAGAGATGACATATTATTATACTCGAGGTTGG
>JABUQX010068144.1:0-15704 GCA_015478945.1 Trachelipus rathkii | reverse complement strand
ACATCCGTTTCTTTCTCAGACAAAGATTTAACAATTTATTTACTGGAATAGGATCGGGAATCGATCCTTGGCACCTCGTTTGTTTGACAGTAAATTTGCCTTTTGACAATTAGTAAAATACTCAAGTCCTCAATAGCTTTAAAGTAATTAATATTTAAAAGTTCACAAAAAATGTCCCATTTTCTAATGTTAATATTGATTTAATATTGATATTAATATATATATATATATATATATATATATATATATATATATATTTTTATTATATATATATATATATATATATATATATATATATATATATATATATATATATATATATATATATATATATATATATATATATATATATATATATATATATATATATATATATATATATATATATATATATTGTGACAGTCGGGTAATTAAGAAAAAGAAGGGAAGGTGAAAAGCGAAGGCAGGTGAGTTGGAATTTTCGGTTCTAAAATTAGATCATTCCCACACGCTTGCATGGAAAGATTAAGGAAATGGATTGAGGTCGTAATAAGGAGAAAAGAGCAAAACTGGAGGAGTTGTTGTTAAATGAAAGAAGAAATGTTCCCGTTAAAACGGTAAGATTAAGAGTTACTTTTTTTGATACTTTCTTTACTGGGAGTTTTTTTTATGTGCTAAAAAGGAAAAAGAAGAATTTTGGTTTTGACTTGTATGTTGTTTATAGGCAACTAATCTAGGGAACTAATCCAGGAGAATCCGATAGTGAAACTACATCTCTTTCTGAATTACTGTTGCGAAGCGTGTGTTTATATCTCTAGCCTGATCAATGGTTGTTGTTCTGTGGAACCTCCTTGCTTATGAATTTTTGTCTGACCTGCTGCTTATTTTGGATTTTGACCAGTAAGTTTCTTCTTTTTTTTAATGATGATGATATTTGCAAATTTTAGTAAACTTACCGAGTCCTCAAGTTAAACAGTTCTTTTCTTTGATTTAACAAACATTATATGAGGTTCTTTAACATGAAAATTTGTCCAAATGACATTTATTTTACTAATAGTGAAAAATACTAATTACCTTGTTTTCGAACATTGTCTAGCAAACTGCTAGAAAGATAAACAAGGTACAATGATTGCCAACTTTTTCTGAGGAAAGAGTAATCGACTTATGAGTTAGAATTGTGACATTATTGTTTTTTTGTGAACATTACTAAGGAATAAATATTTATTTTATGCATTTTTTGTTTAATGATGAATTTTGTTTTGATGTTTAATGTTGCATTTCTTTTCCATCATCGATAAAGAAGTTAATGTTGGTCACCTGTTGCCATTTGAGCTCCTGTGAATACTCTGCCTCCTGTTTCCTGTGTATCGAACTTAGTTTATAAAGTGTTATTTAATTTAACTAATTCTTAATATTTGAAACGTACGTATAAAGTAAAGTAGTTAATGTTGGTCACCTGCTGCCATTTGAGTTCATGTGAAGACTCCGACTCCTGTTTCCTGTGTATCGAACTTTTTATGGACTGCTATTGATTGAAGTTTGTAAAGTGTTATTTAATTTAACTAATTCTTAATATTTGAAACGTATAGGTTAGAGAAGCTAAGTCCACTCACTGATTGTGAAACCATTTATTATTTACTTTAAAATTCTTGTGTTTCGTCTTCTCCCTCTCCATTAAGAAAAATGCAGATATATAAATCTTGTTTAAAACCGATATAGGAAATAAACGATCGGTTAATATATATATATATATATATATATATATATATATATATATATATATATATATATATTATATAACAAAAACACCTTGCCTATTATATATATATATATATTTATATATATATATTTATATATATATATATATACTTATATATATATATATATATACTTTGCTGCTCTTTGCTTCTGCTGTATATATATCCTTACTACTGCCTCTACTCCTATATATATAACTAACCAGCCTTATATAACTGCTATATAGCATAACTGCTGCTCTTATTATACTGCTATATATATATAATATATAACTTCTTATATAAATATATATATATATTGATAATATATATATATTAATTTATAATTTATTTTTCTTAATATTTTAATCATTAAATATTGAATTTTATATGCTACATCATTATATATATACTATATATATATATATATATATATATATATATATATATGCTCACTATATACTGCTGCTGCTTATATATATATATATATATATATATATATATATATAACCATATATATATATATACCATATATACATATATATATATGCTCATATATATATATAACTATACACGCTGATGTAGTAGATACAAGGTCAGAAAATGTGAAAAGAAATTAAAAAATAGTTATTCATATTAATATCAAAAGTAAATAAAAGTCAATTTCATATAAATATTAGTTTTGATTTTAAAAAATTAACATATAACACTTATACTTATATATATATATATATATATATATATATATACCTTTATATACTTGCATATATATATATATATATATATATATATATATATATACCTGCTGCTGCTGCTATATATATATATATATATATATATATATATATATATATATATATAATGGTGGCTCAGAGCAGGGCTGCCTGGGATACTTTGAACTCGCGATATAAAGGACCTCACGCTACAGAAGCCCATTAGTTAACACCATATGCATTATGTATACATATTTTAACATATATATATACATACTATATATATATATATATATATATATATATATATATAAATATATATATATATATATTTTTCAAAGTTAGTGTATTTTAAGACTTTAATATACTTGTATATGTTTTCTACGAAAACACCGCCCAGAACCCCGCAAAGCCTAGGGCTGCCATTATTTTACTTACCCAGGGCTGGCTTCAGGCACTTACTGTATATATATATATATATATATATATATATATATATATATATATATATATATATATATATGTATATATATATATATATAAATATCATATATACATATATATATATATATATATATATATATATATATATATATATATATATATATATATATATATATATATATATATATATATATACTTTTGGGGAAAAATATATATATATATATATACATATATATATATATATATAACTATATAAAAACCTTAAAAATGCTATTGATCAACAAAAACAGTAGAAGATAAATCTGTATAAATTTTTATATTGGGGGAAAAGACACAAGTAGAAGCAAAAGGATGAAAATTTAAAGAATTATAATGGCAGTGGAAATAAAAACCGTAGATCAGTAATTTAAATTAAATAAAGATGCCTACCTTGTCTGTAGGCCAAGGAATCACCCCCAAATTTTTAAGGTGAGGAATGGTAGCTTCTACCTGACCTGCGTTGCTGCTCGAAAGCCTAAAATGATTAGATGGGGTTAAGTTAAAGAAAGAGAAGCATATAAAGACAAGTAATGCTCACACAACTAAAGGAAATACGTACCTGGGTACAGACAAACTCATATGATTTAAGGACTTAAAAACTTACACCAGATATGACCCTCAACTTTAGAAAATAATAAGCAGAAGAAGTTTTTAATGTTTTATATATTTGATAAATTTTTAAATATAATAGGGTTTAGTTATATACATATAAGAATTTACAAATTAACACACCACTCTCACACTTACTCCAACATGCACGCCTTATTCCCAGCTTTATTTGGTACACACACACAATAGATTACTAAAAATAACTAATATAATAGAAAATTACTAATATAACTTTTAAATAAGATTTAATTGCGTAATTTGATTATATAAATTTATTAAGTTACAGTAGCTATACCTATATATAATTTTCGAGGTTGTCAATTTAGAACTAGATTGATTAAAAAAAAAACACACACATAAGCACCAACTGAGTTTGTATAATAAATTAAGATAGTTACAGTTTTATCACGTTCAAATAAAGAACACCCGCTTATATGTTTATTTATATATATATGTATACATATATATATATATATATATTAATTATAAGATATTAGATTATATTATATATTTAACGTTTGCTTTAATTATTATAGCCAAAGTATAATGATGTTTATTTAATTTATTAATAAATTTTATTTATTAATCAAATATAATACATATACATTAAGTATATGTTTATATAGTATTATATTTAATATCCAACCTTGGAGTTAACCATCTTTATTCTTTATAGGTGAAAAGTAGTAGAAAATATGTCTTGTGAAAGAGTATGGAGTAAGACTTCTGGAATATGGCCTAGAAAAAAATCACACACAACAGCCTCCCAGACCGGGTCCCTGAAATATGATAAATTATCTTTCCCTGACTGTGACCACCCACATGTGCACCCATATATGTATATATACATATATTCATGCTCATGCAGGCGGTAAAAAAAAGGATGGTTAGTGCAGGAAAAATGCAAAAGTGCAAAATCAAAACACCAGAAATGGAAAAGGGAATTTAAACAAAAATGCAAAAGTGAAGTGAAATTATAAAAATGAAGCTAGTTATTAAAAGTATATTAATACAAAAATTATATTAAGGTAAAGAAACTGGTGTTACAAAGGTTGCATTGCACAATTCATAAATAAACAAACCTTTTATAAGGGGTTAGGGAGAGATGAGTAGTCACACCTCTTTCCAAATAATGAATTTAAATAAAAATGGTTGAAGGTCCTTTGCAATGGCAAATTGGCAAGATCTTTGTAAGCCCTTTGTGGCAAAACAATCACTTATGATTTAGAACTGAAAAACAGAAATGAAAGGGTGAAACCTCCTCATTCCTCCCCACCCATTAACGTTGCAAAACTTACTGTTAATTTGCAGCACAAATTGCACAATTTCCTCTTGGAAAGTCAACTTTTCCACAGGTTCATTATGCTCCTAAATTCATCATTCATTCCTTTTCTTAAACATTTAATCTTCAAAAATAATAATTTCTTTAATCTTCAAAAATAATAATTTCTTTGTTAAAAAATGGATATTTCAAAAAAATTCTTCAAATCCTTTTCAACAAATATATTTCTTTGCTTCAATAAAAATAAACGTTCTTTGTAGTTCTTCAAAAACAAAAATAAAATTTTCTTTTGTTAAAATCATTGTGGGTAAATTACCCAAATTATATTAATCTTTTCATAATTTCCCTGAGGTCCTCTTCTGGCAAATCTTGACCTCGGGCCAACAAAAACCCTTGTGACTGGAGGACAAAACGGGTTATTCTCTGCCTTAACTCTTGCTCATTTCTTCTTGTGAGACGATGGATTCTTCTTTCCCTATTTGGAGTGACTTGTCTTCTTCTATTACTACTTCCCATATCATTATTTGCCCTATTTCTTCCACGGTTGTCACTTCTATGGAGTCTAACTGCTGTTGTACTTCTTCTCTGTGACCTTGGCTGGTAAATGGTACGGGTTACTAACCTACGAGGAGATGCAACTCTCCCACCTGTCTCTTGGTTTCCTTCAACTATCATAGGGACCTCCTCAGCCTGTGATTCCGGCAAAGGAACCTGATTGGATGTTGATGGCCTATTATTATCGGTTCTGTCTTGAGTAGATGGCTGTCCCTCAACAACAGCAGACTCTTCGCTTGGTGGTTCCCTAGATTCTCTAGGTTCTCTGTCTCTTATACCAAAAAATGCTTCGGGGTGAGTTATTCTCCCAATTCGACCCTGAAGAATAGGGACAGTCACATTAGTTCTTGTGACGACTGGAACTGTTGGCAGAGGAAGACCGGAAAAACAATTAGCGTTATTCATTCTGTGCCATAGTTTCTCAATCAAGATGTTCTTTGGGTGCACTCCATCTCTCAGGAACCCACGATTTTCAAGTGTATACATTTGACCTGTAGTGAAGGGCCGAATAAGTTCCTTCTGCCTTAGAGATTGAATGGCGTAGATCACTGGGAAAACTTGCTTTGAGGTCCAGTGAATGTTGCTTCCTCTCAACTCTTGCAAGCTACGGTGTACTTCCATCACCATTTGGTGAAGTATTTCTGGGGTATAATCTGGATCTTGTTCATATTGACGCTTCAAGAAGATGGGAAATTGTTGTGACTGGAGTTGGTTGTGATACACTAGGTCCAAGAAAGGAGGGACCATTAAATAGACAACCACCGTGGGATTAATCTCTCTGCACTTCTTCACAAAGTCATCAAAACTCTTTACAAAGCCCGGAAGGAAAAAGGACTGATTTTTAATAGTTAGGTAATACGGCTTCTTTGTTCTTGATCCACCGTAATTTATCCGGGTGAAAGCCTCTGTAATCAAGGAAAACACCATAACAAGGTTGTAAGAGCCATCTAAGACATCTGGTAGTTTTTCCTTCAATTGGGCTAAATTAGCCCCAGGATAGGCAACATAATGAACTGTGGTTGCTGGTGGTTCAATACGATCTCGATCAGGGTGGTTTTGGAAATCAGACACCCAAGAATGTCCAATGACCAGTACCTAAAAGTAAAAATTTGTTAAAACATTCAAGGCAAAATAATTAAAATAATTAGACAATGTTTAAGATACACCCACCCAATAATGTAATTTATTTATGAATTTATTATTATTTATTTATTTATTTATTTATTTATTTTATTATTTATTTATTTATTTTTTTATTTAAAAAAAAAAAAAGGTTTTATTGTTTATCAATTCGTCTTCGCTCTAATATATATTTTTGCACATGGGGAAGCTCCAAACACTTCCCACGTGATCGAGTCATTGGCTTATCAGGAATAGGTTCCACATCATTTGTATCATCCACCGAAAAACCAGAAAAATCAGATTCTGGAATTCTTTCTATTTCTACTTCTCTACTAGATTGCGCATTCTCTGGAGAGTCTAGAGATCCCACTGTAGTTGTGGAAGACAATGTAAGTCTTCTCCTAATAGCCTCCACAGAGCTGTCCAAGCTTTCAGAATTCTCTCCAGGTGATGATTGGCTTTCTAGGAATGGCTGAGCACGTAATCTCAAAGCAGTTCGACTTCGAATCAAATGTTCATGCAAAAATTCAGAGAGAGTTCCTTGAGGTTGAGCAAGGACACTTTCTTCAGCTGAAGAATGAAAAGCATTTTCCTCCTCACTCACTTGAAAACTACTCTCTGCTCTCTTTGTTACCGAACTTGTTTGGTTTGTCTGGAAAGTTTCCAAAGGTACCGGACAATACGGATATAAGACATTTGTAACATTTTCTTGAATATTTTTCAATAATTCAATTTGTTGTAAAGTTTTGAGTTTATCTTCCTCTGTAAGATGGAAACCCTCAAAGAAGTCGTCATCATCTTCCTCTTCCTCATCGGCTTTCTCCGTTTCATACTGTCTTTGAGGTTCTTCATTCTCAGTCGGTATTATCATGGGTAATTCCTTCTCTGCAACCAGTGTTGCCTCAGGTACATCCCAGGTTTGGGGTTTATCCAATCCTTTTTGTTGGAATAATTTATTATTTTTAAGATATTCAGGTGGCAATTGCCATTTTCGTAATTGACGATGGTGTACCCTATATTGACGATCTTCCAATGGGGATGAAAGGATATAAGTTACTTGATTATGATTGATTTTTATAATTTCAAATGGGCCGGCATATCGAGGCTTAAATTTATTATTTACCAAGTCCCCAGGGTGATGAATTTTTAACCCTACCATCTGATGAAGTTCATACGATTTATAGTTGTCATGTCCTCTCTTCCATGTTTGCCGATTTCGGGGACACTGCAATCCCACATGGGTTTCATGTGCCCTTTTCAGTATATTTTCACATGGGGTTAATTTAGTTTGAGCATGTTGCGTAAGGTTATATATTAAAACCACATTAGATAGTTCTATATCCCATTTTCGGGGATCCTCTAGGGACATCCTGAGGTACTGGCCTTTGAGTACTCGATTTATGCTCTGAACCGCATCATTAGATGATGAGAAAGCCGGTTGTTTTGGGGACGTGGATGGCCTAGTGGTTAGAGCATCCGGTTGTTGTTAACTCAGCAACGCGGAGTCCAACGTTCGAATCCCGCTGATGAAGAGTAAAATCTTCTGTGACTCATTCATTTAATGGGAGGGAGAATAGGGAGTCGTAAGAATATGCTTGATGTTATTTTCTTGCATCACAGTCTCAAACTCAGGACCAATGAATTCTCTTCCATTGTCTGATAATAACCGTTGAGGTATTTTCGGGAGAACAGGAAGCATATGTCGTTGAAATGCATTAGCTATGGTCTTTGATTGTTTATTTTTAATTGGCACTGCTATGGTCCATTTTGAGAAATGATCAACCATTATAAATGCATATTTATTACCTAAAGAAGATAAAGGAAATTGGAGTAAATCTACAGCTACCAACTCGAATGGGCAACTGGTATCAATTTTCAAAGTGGGAGGTACGTGTATTATATTTGACCCTTTTGAACTCTGGCATTTGTAACAGGATACAGCAATATCATAACAAATCTTATAAATTTTTGGATGCCAAGCATAACGGGTTATGAGTTCAATTAATTTATTTCTTCCAATGTGTGCAAAATTTGCATGAGCTAAAATAGCCACATCAGTAATTATTTCAAAAGGCAAAATATATGTAGGTTGGTACTTTTTGTTATATTTATACAAAACTCCTTCCAGAATAAATATCTCTCTCTTGAATCTATTTAACGGTTTCAGCTCTCTTAGAAAGGGTTGATTAAATTTAACGGCACGATACAAGGATCGAATCAAGGGATCTTGCTTTTGATACAGTCGTACTTCATCACTGTTAAAGTCAAACTCCTCTAGATGATTATTGTCAATTTCACATACACTAAGATGGAAAAACTTTATCATGACACCAACCTCCCCACCAGTATCATTCTGGGGTGTTAGCTCTAATTCTTTAATTTCTTCCATACTTTCATTCAACAGATATTCTACAAAATTGTTTACTTCATTTATTTCTCGAACTTCTTTAACATCTACTATCTTTTCTGGACTCGGTCCCGTTCTCACTAATAGGTTATAGTGAAAACCTCCCAGGCATAACAAGAAACATTCTTTTTCAGCCTCAGAGGAGCCATAGCGGAGTGGTTCACCTTTTCCATAATACACTAAAATTTTTGTCTTATACAAAGAAGCAAATGCTTCAATAGCTTGTGTCATTGGTAATTGGCCTGAGTACTTTTGAAGTTGTAATTGTTTTAAAACACTTCTATTATTCTTCCCACAAGGCAATCCATATTTTCCCCGGTTGTCTATTAACTCTTGTATTACAAGTTCCCGAATTTGTTGGTGATTATCTTGTGAACCATTCATCCATACTGCTACACATTGGAAAAGAGAATCGCCACCTCCTGGCATTTTAACTTCTGTAAATCCGGGTGGTATCTCTACTTTTAGGGTTCGTTCTAAAGATTCTGTTAACTGGCCTTCTTGAGATCTAGAAAGGGCATCAGCGATAATGTTTTGCTTGCCAGGGATATAATGAAGCTCATATTCGATGTCGTTCAATTCTTCTAACGTTCGGGCAACCCTCTGATTCACCAAGGGCATGTTATTCAGATACAAGAGGGGTTTATGATCTGTATGAATATGTACTTTAATTCCATACAGAAATGGTTTTAAGGACTTTACTGCCCATCTTATCGCAGCAACTTCTTTCTCTGTTGTGCTATAATTCCGTTCTGCCCGGGAAAAAGTTGTAGATATAAAAGCTATGGGTTTTTCGTCACCATCTTGTTGTTGAGCTAAACAGGCTCCCACTCCTATATCAGAAGCATCTACATATAATAAGAAGGGCTTAGCATTTTCTGATCGATCTGGATAGGTCAAAATTTGAGGCTCGATCAAATGCTGCTTTAGTTCTTCAAAAGCCTTTTGACATGCGCTTGTCCAGGTAATGGTCTTCTTTCCCAAGAGGTCAAATAATGGTTTAGCTATTTCAGAACATCTGGGTATGTGCCGGCGATAAAAATTCATCATACCCAGAAACTGACGGAGTTTTCTAATTGTTGTAGGGGCTGGAAAATCTTGAATCCCTTGTAAATTTTTCGCTAGAGGCATCATTCCCTCTTCCGACACTCTATGCCCTAGGTACTGAACTTCCTTTCGCAGTAGATACGTTTTGCTTGGCTTAACTTTGAAACCATACTTTGGAATGCCTTCAAAACCTTTTCTAGGGAAATTAGGTATTGTGCAAAAGTTTTGCTCATGATGAGAACATCATCAATGTAGACCATCACCTCTGTCCATGGGATGTGAGATAAAGCCAACCGCATTCCTCGCTGGAAAGTTGCGGGTCCATTCTTCACTCCAAAAGGGCATTCTTAACATTCCAATGGGACGGGAGTGTAAAAAGCCGTTTCTACTCCTATCGCTAATTCTCATCATTGTCTACTGTGGGTAGTAGCCTTAACTAAATCGATTGTTGAAAAATAGGCCATTCCCCGCAAACTAAACGCAACTAAACAACAGTATCAATTAAATTATGGGAAATAGTGAAAAGTAGTGTCTTTTAGTTATTTTTATTTAATTTCCCTTTAATCGATCATAAGCGATAGATCATCCCCTTTTTTATTGGTACCACAGGGGCAGATATGGTGATGGACTTTTTGTATATGCTTGCGCTAATCCAATTTTTGAACATTTTTCTTCAATCTCTGCCAACCACAGTCCTTGGAGTCGGATCCAAAGGTACCTTACTGGAAGTTCAGTATGGTTTCTATTTTGTGTTTAATAACAGAAGTACACCCCACGTCAGAATCGCCCGTACTGAGGACTGTAGGTTATTGTTCTCTGAGTTATGTTCATAGATTTTGCTCATTTCTAAATATGTCCAATTTTTTTAAGACTTGAATATCTCTTAGTTGTAATGCATTAATATTAAACCAATTGTATCAGTGGGGGCCACTTCTGACAATTCCACCGATAGAATGCCTAAGGAAAAATCTTTTGCCCATTCTTGAAATGCCTCACCCTATTAATTTCTCCTATTATTTTCTAACGTTCACTTTCAGTTCTCCGATCAGACACAATTCGATCATTGGGTATAGGGATGAAGAATTGCAGGGTCCATTCGGCAGACTAGGGTTCCTTTTGGCATTACACAAAAATCCGGTAGTTCATTGGTAGTGTCCAAGTTATCATTCAATACTACCACAAAGAACATTGATTATGGGAGGTTCTTTATTCTTGTTTCAAAAACAAGCAGAATATTTCAATGTTTTAGCTTCTGAATGATCCATTGAAAACTGATATAACGTAAGTTTCAAATTGACATGTTTTTATTTTTTCACGAGATCATGGTACAGTGCTCACTCTCCAAAGATTGTCACTATCCAGCACTACATCTAGTCAGTGAACTTCACATGAATCACAACAATTTTGCAGGTTTCATGGCTAATATGCTGGTGATAAAGTCGAGCAATCTCACTTCATCCAATACAGAAACGGCATCTCCCATTATTCTATTCCACTACATTTGATAGAACCGGAGAATGACGATCACGACCTCATTATGAGTTCCCATCTTTCAGCCCAACCGGAATGTACCTGCACCTGCTATCACAAAATGCTGTAAGATTTTCCTAAATTAGGATTGGATCAATACACAAACTTTATAATCAATTATCTTCTGGCAGGCCTCAATAACTGCGCTTGCAAATATATTTTGGTCATCTTCTGATGGTGGGGAATCGGATGAGGCTTTTGTCATTCACCATTAACGAGTGCTCAAAATTTAGGAATTGCGATTTTGTTTTGGAAGACTAATTCTTTATATTTTAACGGTAATTCTACAAAGGTCAGGCAAAAGTTCCTGTGACTCTCAGAAAGTTTCTCAAATCATCAATAATGAATGTTTGCATTACCCTATTTTTGGGCTCCTTTGTGAGGTCTTCCCACACAGAGCCAGCATAGTTTCCCGTTTTGAAAGGCATCCTTCCTGAATGATTACTCTTAACAATAAGGACACTCAAACTGGGTTCCCATCTTTCTCAGGACAGTTTTCCACTAAATGTCCAATTTCCTTACAACGAAGACAATTACCTTGGGCCGCAAAACAACCCTATAAAAAAACATGTCCCTTTTACCACAACTGCACAAATATTTTTAAATGACATTTGAAAATGATTTAGCGGAGGTTATGGCGGCGAAGGACACTGACATTTGCACTATCTGCTCCATTGTTGGAGCCTCCATATTTTTATCAAAATTGATATAAAGGCCTGATTGAAAATTCTCTGTGGACTAGATTTGGACACTGATGCAGAAGAAACTTATCCTGTTTCTTTTACCATAATCTGCTTTTAGATTTTCTTGTCTGATACGGAGCCTTTGTAAATGACAAACTGAAATAGATTGGGGTACTGCAGATACAGTGCAACCGATAGTTGCATCCTCATCGATCGCTATTCGGACACATTTTACCTATCTGTTTCTGAGGGATCATAATTAGTTCTAACTACGCTACAAGGCCGCTCCCATGGGATTGTATACCCAAAGTAATTTTAACGGCTAAAAAGTATACTCACTGTGCTGTTAGCACTTTACTGGCACACTGCAGAAATTTTCTCCCTAACCAATGGATTTTCCTCACATCAGATCCTGGAAATGCACGTTGGGCCAAGCCAATCAGACGTATTGCATACACGGGAAAACTTTCTCCATCTTTCAACTTTGCATCTGAAAAGTTATCAGTTTCCAATTTCTCTTCTTTAGTCAATTCCTCCTTGAACCATTGTAACAGTTGAGTTTTCATGTCACTATAATCAGTTGTATTCCTTGAAATAACTCTATAAACCTCATAGGTGGTACCCTCCAGATGAGTTCCCAACAAAGGAACCATTCCATCAGAGGATCCCGGATATTTCTTTCTACAATAATCTTCAAAACGAGAAAGAAACTGGGAAAGAGTCTCTCCAGATTCCTCTCTATATTTACCAGGTGGTATAAGCTTAGGAGTTTGGGACAAGGCAAAAGTTTGCATAAAATCAGTCATCACTTTAAACATGTCTGCATTTTGCGCAATTAACGCTTTCAGGGTGTCATTGTCAATATTGACTGTATTCGCTAAATTAGCTTGCGATGGAGGTGTGTTAGGTGTAGACTGGGGTGGTGTATTAGAAGGTGGATTTGCGGGCTGTTCAGAAGTAGGTACAGAAACCTCCTTCTGGTCCGCTAAAAATTGATTCATGCCGTCTTTCGACATAATTAAAAAGAAAAGTGGTCTGTACCCAAAGAAAAAAACCAGAAAGACCAGCAGAGACGCAGTAAACTACGCTCTGCTTACCAATTTATATTGGGAGAAAGATAAAAACTAAAATGAAAACTGAAATTAAAAGAATATTAATGCAGTGGAACAAAAAACCGTAGATACAGTAATTTAAATTAACATAAAGATGCTACTTACTTGTCTGTAGCCAAAGGGAATACGTCCCCAGAATTTTGTATAGGTGAGAATGTAGTTATACACTGACTGCGTTGCTCTCGAAAGCCTAAAAATGATTATCGATGGGCGTTATTTAAGAAGGAGAAGCATATAAACACAAACAAGTAATGCCCACACAACTAAGGAAATACGTACCTTGTGTAAGACCGCTCATATGGATTTAGAACTTAACCAAAAATGACGACTCACACTTGAGAAAAAGAAAAAGCAGAGAATTTCTTAAGCTTCTTAGCTATATTTAATAGCTTTTTAATATTATAATAGGTTTTAGTTATTACATGAAAGAATTTACAAATTAACACACCCTCTCACACTTACTCCAACATGCACGCCTTATTCCCAGCTTTATTTGGTACACACACATCATTATCTTAAATAACTATTAATAGAAAATTACCAGCTATAACTTTTAAATAAGACTTGTAATTGCGTATTCGAATTATAAAAATTTATTACAGTACCTTAGCTAATTTTATTAGGTTGTAATTTAAGAACTAATTAATTTCACTAATAAAAACCACAACAGTAAGCACAACTGAGTTGTATATAATTAGATAGTTACAGTTTTATCAAGTCAAATACAGAACACGCATATATGTTTATTAGATTATAATATTTAACGTTTGCTTTTATTATTATAGCCAACAATAATGTGTTTATTAATATTATAATAAATTATTTATTTTTAAATATATACCTATGTAATATATATAGGATATATATTTATATAGTATTATATTTAATATCCAACATGGAGTATCCTATCGTTAATAAGGTGAAACAGTAGTAGAAATAGTCTTAGTGAAAAATAATGGAGTATCGATTCTGAATATGGCCTAGGACAAAAATTCACACACAACAGCCTCCAGACTGGGTTCCCTGAAAATATGTAAATCTATCTTTCCTGACTTGACCACCACACATGTGCACCAATATTGTATATATACATATATCCATGCTCATTGCAGCGTAAAAAACAGGCTGGTTTAAATGCAGTAAATACATTGCAAAAGTTGCAATACTAAAACAACTGAAGCTAAAACCAGACTTTATAATAGACATAAATGCAAAAGGAAAAAGTAAAAATTGAAGCTAGTTATACACAGATATATCATACAAAAATTATTTAAGCGTAAAAAAAAAGAAGTTTCAGATTGCATTGCACAATTCGGAAATAAAACAAACCTTTGTAAGGGGCAGGGAAGAGATGAAGACATGCCACCCTCTTCCAATCAATGATAATTTAGAATAAATGGTATTGAAGGTTCCTTTTGCAATTGGCAAGTCTTTATGTAAGCCCCTTTGTGGCCAAACACAATACTTATATTTAGGAACACAATTTATTAACTGAAAAAACAGAATGAAAAGGGGTGAAACCCTCAATAATAATGGTTGTCAAATAGGTAAATGCTAAGCTAAAATCCAAGTTGGAGAAACCTACAACAGCTGATATAAAAAGAAATCAGAAAAAAAAAACCTAACTATCTACTACTAGCCATCTATATCGAAGTAGATTTATATTATTGATTCTAAAAAGTTTCTCATAATTTTTCACCAAAAAGTAAAAAGTATCGACTAAGTATCGGCCATATTACCCGATACCGATACCTACAAAAATCCGGATACTACCGTAACGGATACCGATACCTCATCGTAATCCCTAATATTCATATATACTATTATAAACGTATATATAATATATAATATAATATATATATTATATATTATTATATATTATTATAATAATTTATATATATATATATTATATATAAATTTTATTCATATACTATATATATATACCTAGATAGCTGACACCTTGGAAAAATATGAGTTGTTGCCGATTATCGAATAATTAATATTCTCTATACTTTTATAAAGAAAACTAATTTTGGGAAAACTAATTATAACTTATTATTATATATTAATTATATATTATATATATATATCATGATTATAATACATATATATATACATATATATACTATTATTATATAATATATATTATACTATAATCAGTATATCTATATTATATATATATATATATTATTATATATGTATTAGATTACCCAGAGGTTCACCCACCGATTTTATGAAAAATCACGGATAACTTTAAAAAAATAATAAAAAGAATAGTGAATGACCTTTTCGTCGCACTCCCTAGGAAAAAAAGTTACAACCTTTCAAAGTTGTTAAAAACCCATTAGGATTTTGTTATTAAAAAAAAAAAAAAAAAAAGCAATTTTTTTCAAAATCACAGGATTTACTCTAAAAAAATAATAATGAGCATAAAAAAAAAAGTTAT
>JABUQX010068143.1:25000-30229 GCA_015478945.1 Trachelipus rathkii | reverse complement strand
GCAATATTTACACATAGTCACAGAAGTTGTTAAAAATTGAGAAACTAAACAAGTTCCTGATGCATGCATTGCACTAGACAAAAATAATACATTGTGCAGATTGGATAATGGATCATGTGATATTAGCGGCGCACCGCCTGCTTGTATCTCTTTCCTTCAGCATTCCGACATGTCATTGACAAGAAGCGGTGTGCTTCAAACTGATTTGATTAGCATCCAATGAAAGAATCCGTGTCATAAGTCCGGGAACGAAGGTAACAAAGTCAGGCAACAGGGACCTACTTGACCTATCCAGTGTAAAGGAAAGTTTCCATCGAACCAGTAGCGTGCATTTCTGGCATAATGGTTGGGCTTCATGTAACTGATGTGACTGATAGTGACACAGCTCAAAAAGCATAAATTTTAAAGGACAAGATTATTAATACTCCTATAATTTGAAGTTAATTACAAACCTCGTTAAATTAATATTAATTATTATTAACATATAATAATTAATAAAATCTGTATTTAACATTTTCAAAAATATAAGAATTAAGAAAGCTGTCTTCTGAAATTTATGCTTTTTGGGTTGTGTCACTATCAAAGCAAAGCAGCGATATGAAATCTGTTGTACAATGGGACATCTTCAGGAAGGTCGTGGTAGGTAATCCGAAGGAAGCATGAAATAAAACTCTAGCCAGATTTAAAAAATCTTGCTAATGGGCAAAAAATCTATCCCCAAGGCTTGTATACAACATTGAATTGTAATTATAATTGAAATTTATTTTTCTTTTATATATTCAAAAACCTTTTTGTTGGATAAATTCTAATAATTGTAATTTTGTCAAGTTAAATTTTGGCATTTTTCTCAAAGATTAGTTCATAGGAACAAATTAATGTTACTTTTATATAAACTTAGTTTAATTTAAGATTATGAGAGAGAGAGAGAGAGAGAGAGAGAGAGAGAGAGAGAGACGAGCAAGAGAAGAGAGAGAGAGAGAGAGAGATGGAGAGAGAAGAGAGAGAGAGAGAGAGAGAGAGAGAGAGAGAGAGAGAGAGAGATTACTAGTTTTACTCCAGCTGTTGAATAATAAAAGTAAAATTATTCTAATTTCAAATTATTTCCACTCCTACTCAGTTTTCTGATTCATAAATCTTCCATATTTTCGTTTAATTTAAGCTTAAGTTTTTCAAACTCGAAAAGGGATGAGGAAGAGGCGTTGCTCTCTCATTATATAACATTTTTTGGGGAATAAAGCCGTTTTCGTTTTCGCAATATTCTTACGAATTCTTACGAAAAATAAGAACGTTCTCAAAAAAACCGTTCGTTTTGTCAAATTTTAAGAAAAGTTTGAGAATATTCTCACCAAACGTAAGAATTTTGACAAATTCCGTAAGATTGCTATTTCCCTATCTTACCGAAAAATTCTATTCTTACCAAAAATGTAAACAAAGGAAATTGATGGCGGAAAACTGTCTCGTAAATTGTTTCGTCGTCCATTTTTGCTTTCTGTATTCAAATTTTTTTAATAAATACTTTAAGATGTAAGATGCAGATTGTGTCAAATATTTGTGTTATAATCAAAAATTTTAAATTTTATTTATAAAATATTCAAAACATGCAATGATAATGTTTTCACTACGTGGTAGGCCCGATGAAGGTGCTTCCTTGAATAAAAATGGCTTTAATTTTCAGTTTATGCCAATTTTTGATGAAAAGATCTTGTACAATGATGCACTTTTCATTTGCTTTTTTTTTGTAACATTACTATAATCATACTAATATATATATATATATATAATATATATATATTTATATATATATAATATATATATATTATATACTATATATAATATATATATAATATATATATATAATATATATATTACTAAAATATATATATTATATATATATATATATATATATATATACTTATATAGTATATATGGGCCGCCTCTAAAGAGCCACCAATCATTATCTCAAAAACTACAATAGCTACAGGAAAAAGAAATACATTGTTGGAATCCTGGCAAAATTTTATGCGGAAACTGTAAAAAAAAAATAAAAAAAAAAATAAAATAAATAAAAATAAAAAATAAATAGAATAACATAAAAAAATCATTATCTCAAAAAATTAATAAAGCTTACGCGAAAAGGAAATACATTTTGGAATCCTTGTAAATTTTAGAGTTGAAAATGTAAAAAAAAAATAAAAAATAAAAATAAATTAAATAAAATAAAAAATTGGCTTTTTTTTTTAAGAAGCAGGGGAAAGAAGTATAATATATATATATATATTTGAAAGGTATTACACGGCAATGTAGGGGCTCGAGCCCGACGGAACACAGGGGCGGGACATTTTTCCATACCCCGTAGGGGAAAGGCGGAGGAACCCCCGCGACACCCAAATACCAAAGAGCGGGTGTTCCGAGACCCTCCCGGAGGGGGGGAAATAGTCCTACCCCGTAGTTCCCCGGAAGGCCGAGAGACCCGACTCCTGCCATCGGTGCGGTATACCCTTGGGTATTCTTTAGTAAAAAAAAAAAAAACTTAACTATACTAGAAAAAATCTATTTATTTTAACAAAGTAACGGTATAAAAGGTCTTAAATAGGCGTTCTCCTCATATTACTATAAATTATAACCAAAAAATTTTTTTTTTTTACATCTTTCCTCCCCATATATGTAAAATTACCAGGATTCCAAAAAATGTATTCCTTTGCGCTTAGCTATTGTAGTTTTTGAAATACGATTTTTTTTTTTTTTTTTACATTTTCCGCACAAAAATTTACCAGCATTCCAGCAATGTATCCTTTTCCCGGTAGCTTTGTAGTTTGTGAGATATGGATTGTGGCTCTTCGCAGGCGAAACCTATAGATTTAATATATTATATATAGATATATATATATATATATATATATATATAATAATATATATATAATATATATATATATTTATTTATATATATATACTTACTATAATATATATACATATATATATATATATATATATAATATATATATAATATTATATATATAATGGTAAAAGTTAACTTAACGCCCACCACGAACGGGAGGCGGATTGAAAAAAAAAAATCACAGGGTAGCCTCTAGATACATAAAATAGAGTTTTAGAGGGCGAAAATGAAATTTTTTTTACTGACCTGACCTGACCTGGCCTAACCTAACCTAACCAATTTAATTACTAAAACAGGTTAAAAAAAAAAAAAATCATTTTGCCCCTAGAACATCTATTTGTATCATAGCTGTGAAAAATTTTTTTTGATTCGACCTCCCGTTCCGTGTGGCGTTAAGTAACTTTGTCCATATAATATAATATATATTATTTAATTTTTAAACATTTATTGTCTATATTTATACTGTATATATATATATATATAATATATATATATTTATCGATGGCTATATATATAGTATATATTATATATATATAATATTACAAACTACTGAAAATTTACCTTAAGAGTATGGAAGAAAGTCTCCAAAAATCTAAAATATTCTGAAACATCATCATTATTCTTCCTTTTTATAATAATACTCTCCAAATCCTTGAAGTCCATCATAAGTGTTTCTACTTTTGCCCAACAGCTGATTTTTGTAATGTTTGTAAACAAGTTATAAGAATAAGGAATTCATTCGCGGTCGTTTTTGGCACGAAACCGTTCTTAAAATGCGTAAGAAGTTTGTCTTATCGAGCGTAAGACAAAATGCTAAAACGAAAACGGCTTTTAAAATAAATAAAAGTTTCTTAATTTTTAATTAAGGCAAGTAAATTGTTGTTAAATTTATGTTGTTTATTTTAGTTATCAAAATCATAATTAATATGATTTTTATTAATTTTATTTTACTGCTAAATTGTGATATCATTAATATGTAATGTTGTTGTTGTGTTGTTGTATTTTCTTGTTCGTTGTTGTTGTGTTGTTGTTGTTTTGTAATTTAATCTTAGAACGTGGATGCAATTATCATTTCAACATTTCAAGTATGTAATCCATATAACAATTATTAGAAAAACTGAAGTGAAATGTGTATAACAAAATTTCCCCCCACAACCACCAAACAGTTTAGAACTTATGTTCTAAGGAGAGGAAAAAAAACTTTCACTTACTCTATATATGGAGAGTATCACGGGCTCTCGTGCAGGTGGGTTCACTTGCCTTGAGCTCGTGGTTAGCCTGAAGCGGCAGTTTTTTGTCTGCCCTGGAGGCCGGGCATATCCGCCTTTGTTGGTGAGGTCCGTTCTCAAGAAACAAAAACAAATAAAAAAACTCTCTCTATATATAAGAAGAATTTGAATCACTACAATCAGAAAGATCTGAATCCAGGGAACTATATATATAATATATATATATATTATATATATATATATATTATATATAGTATATATATACTACTTATTATACTATATATAATATTTTCCCTACTATATATTTATGTTTGTACATCCTATATATTATATATATATATAATATATAGTATATATATATATATATATATAGGTGAAGTTGCATAATAGTTCGAAAAAATTAGGAGACCTTTGGACATTTTTCCACATGTAATAGAATATTTTTTGGATGCAAAACTTGAATTAAGTAGTACTAAAAAAATTTCATAAAACAATAATTAAAATGATATATAATGTATGTATTTATCTTACGCCCCTCTAGGCAAAGGAATTCGTACGGCTTTTTATTTCTCATCCGTTGGTCGGGCCTTCGGCCCCCCTTTAATATCTCCTCCCCGTTTCCTCCTTCGGAGGATACCCCCGCTTTATCGAGTCCGGGTTGCAAATTTTTTTTTAAAAAAAATACTCCCAAAAATAATAAAAATTGAAATAAACGAAGAATAAAAGTAAAAAAAAAATCTAGGAAAAAACATTTAAAGATTCTCAAAAATTCATAATAATTAGGACCACTATTTCAAAGTAGTTTCCATTAAGTATATATTTATTTCAGTTTTCCCATTAAAAAACAAAGAGAACTGATAAATTGTTGCCATAAAAAGGTAAGCTGTTGTCGTACAATTATTTCAAGTGTCTGACATATAACATTTTCCATATTGGAAAAATAAGTAATTAATTTTATTTTAAAAAATAATACCATGATTTTTAGGGTTCAAACACATATATTTATGAAACTTTCAATCTAAATAAAGTTCTTTGAAAAGTCTATAACTTTTCAGGCATTAATATTATGGCAACTTAACTATATATAGATACTATAATTATATT
>JABUQX010068143.1:20000-22500 GCA_015478945.1 Trachelipus rathkii | reverse complement strand
CTAGTTAAGATTAAAAATTTAAGAGGAATTGCATTCTATGGAGGTAGGATATATATTGATATATATATATATATATATATTAATATATATATATATATATATATATATATATAATAATATATATATAATAAAATATATATATAATATATATACCAGAAATATAAATATGAAACATTTATAAGCTGTTGACTTCCGTTAATATTAGGTGTTAATTAGTGTAAGTTTGGTTAGGCTAGGTAAGTTAGGTGTAGGTTAGGGTAGGTTAGGTTAGAATTACCCCAAAATTTAATGTATTTAACCTAAATTTATTAAAATAACGATACATTAATTGTTGATTTTCGCTCCTGAGTCAACTGCTTATTAAATAGCCATATATAATATATATATATATATTATATATATATATATATATATATATATATACTATATATATATTATATATTATATATATATATATAATATGATATATATATAATATATATGATTATATATATATATATATATTTATATTATATATATATATATATATATATATACTATATATATTATATAATATATATATATATATATAATATATATATATATATATATATATATATATATATATATATATATATGAAGTGGCAGGAGTGTTGGAGTTATCTTTTTTCTTTCATTTCCTAAACTTCTTTACCTGTTTTTTCACTGCACAGGTTGTAGCTGATGGTAGTTCTTTTAAAGTCCCTTGTATCAGGCTTCGTTCATACGCTAACGAGTCTAAGTATTGACAGATATTCGGTATTGGACCTTTCACTGTTGAAGCCTCCTTCTTCGCTAACAAGAGGCTAAATGATTACCCTTTGATTGGTACTTCGAGGCTAATGAACCATCAAGTCGTTAACCCTTTTTAAAACTTATCTTTAAATTGGTTTTGGATTAATACAGCTTTTTTTTGGTTGTTTATTAAGATTTACATTTGGATAATATTGAACATCCCGGTCGCAATGCTTACGTTTTTAATAAAAAAAAATTATAAAAAAATGTTATGCACAAAAATCTCGCCGCACTGTGCTCGAGCTCTGATTTTCTGCAAATGAAACCAACTTTTGAATGCAAAATGAAAAGAAACACGCGCGAACTTATTTCGCATAGCAAAATTGGGCAAAAAAATCAAATATTATACACCAAATAGTATAACAAACATTATATTCTAATAAACAAACATTATGTTAACATATATCACAAAAATAAGTGATATTTAGCACAAATCACAGATATAAATTACATACAATCTAAGAATGGAAAAAAGTAGTATTCGATAAAATAAGTTTCCATTTCATTTTATTTTCTTTAAGATATAAAATGCACTTTTATTAAGACACTTTTATGGCTAACTTAAATATATAATAAGGACACTATATAATACATCGCGCCCTAAAAGCGGAGTGAATTAATCACTTAATTAACTTTTTAATTAACAATTTCACTAATAAAAACGCACTTTTCTCACTGGGTTACGTCGAGACACTAAAGTCGGTTTCTGCTGTTCAGTAGATGAAGTGACCGTTTGTGAAGGCGAATCCACCCGATTGAGGAACCATCTGCGATGGCGGATTACCAACCTTTTTGCCAATTTTTGCCGATCTGGATGGGATTTCCCGGTGGGGCCGTCTCAACCTTGTAAAATTCAATTCTTTAAAAACCCAACTTCTACAAATTTCCCTCTCCAAGACACCTAACTTTTCTATCTCTTTCGATGGTTCTCTCATCTCTATTGTTGACAATCTAAATTTTCTTGGTCTTAACACAAACAAAAAGACGTCTTGGAAACCTTACATTACAATGGTTGCTAGGGCGACCTCAAAGAAGCTGGGAGTTCTGTTTAGACTGCGAAACTTTTCTTCCTCTTCTCAGTAGCTCCAACTATACAATAGTCTCATCCACCCGTGTATGGGGCACTGCTCTCATATCTGGAGGGTATGGTTATACTGCTTTTTGGACAGGGTGGAGTTAAAGGCCAAAAGGCTTATAAACAGCTCTGTACTTTCCAATTCACTTGACCCTCTCTCTATATTTGCGACGCAAATTTGGAGCTTTGTCTCTTTTCTATAGGTATCACAGCAGCAAGTGTTCGATGGAACTGACCATTCGCGTACCACCATCCTCAAGATGCCATCGTAGCCCAAGAGGGTGAAGTGTCTGCACAGGAGTTTTTTTTTAGACATTATCAACTTAATGCTTGTTCGCTGTGGTGCTTCCTTCTTTCCAACCACCTTTGTTCAGTGGAATTCTCCTCCATCTTCTGTGTTTTCTGCCGAATTTAATCTCCCTCACTTTAAAGCCTGTGTCTGTTCTCATCTGCGAAATTTTCGTTAGACATTTTTAATGTTTTAGCACCCCCACTTTGAATAGAGCTCTGACCGAGAGCGGCGGTGAAGACTGTAGAAAAGAAACAATATATATATATATATATATATATATATATATATATATATATATATATATATATATATATATATAT
>JABUQX010068143.1:0-10000 GCA_015478945.1 Trachelipus rathkii | reverse complement strand
AAAAAGAAATAATGAATAAAAAAACCAAAACGTGGCAGTCTCTTTATTGGAAAAAAATTTGGTATGTGAAAGTAATTTACTGACTTGAGTTCAGAGTATATATCTGTAGATTTAAAAAAAAAAAAAAAAAAATCAGGAAATCTGAGAAGTTTTAAACGAACTTGCAGAGCCTGTAACTTTCTAAAGAGACCGCCACGTTTGTTTTTTTTTATTATTCAATTTTTTTAGAGTATATTCCTGTGATCTTTATAAATATCGGGGTGACACCCCTCTCCTCTCCATTACTATTACCATATATATATATATATATATATATAATATTATATTATTACATATATATATATATATATATATATATATATATATATATAATATATATATATATATATATATATAGTATATATATTATAATATATATATATATATTATTATGCTCATGTCGTTTATCTGCTTTATAAGTCATTTTTATTTTAAAACTTTTTTATCCAACAAAATGTACTTCAGCGCGCATATTGCCAGATGCAGGTTTTTTTTTTTAAGGTAAAGAAATAAATAGATAAAAAAATTTAAATTACGTTTAAGTGAGGTTATTGATTACGTTAATAAAAGGGGTTTTATGTTAAAGTTGTTAGTTACATAATTAAGACTTATCTTAATTTATATAATAAAAGTGTAAGCTGTTTTTTACTATTTAAATTATAGACTCTACACAATTTCATTAATTTTAAGAAATGTGTTCGAAATCCATGCTAGCGGTAATGTATTATTAAGCGAGGCAGATAAACTACATTATAAATATATAATATATATTATATATATATATATATATATTACTATATATTTATATATATTATTTGGAACTTGATAACCTTTAAAGGAAGTTACAACCCGATTATATATATCGAACGAACGATGTAAATCGATTTTTTTACATTATATCCAAGGACAATTAGAGCGTCAGTTATCAAAAACTTTTTTGTTTAACTAAAGAATACCCAAAGATTAAATCGCCTAAAAGATAAAGATGGAAAAGATCAGGGTACTCTCGGCCTCAAAGTGGCGTGACTACGTCCCCCCCCCTTTCTGTCCCACCGTCGGCTCGAGCCGTTCCTTAAAAGAAAAATTAAAATCAAAAATTAAATTTAGCTTTTGGAAACTCTTGCGCTCTTCTAGATTGGTGTTTGTTGAGGTCAACCACCGTGACACTGCAGGGTTTCACGCTTAGCGTTCGGCGATTTTCGATATCATGTCTTTTTATGTAACTTCCTTTTAAAGGAGTAGTGCCTATATATATATATATATATATATATATATATATATATATATATATTATATATATATAATATATATATATATATATATATATATATATATATATATATATATATATAATATATAGTATATATATATATTCCATGTTTGTTAAAGATCTTGTGATGGAATTATGGATTGTGGAGGAAGTCAAAGAACGAAGTTCAGGAAAGACGAAATCCAAAGAAGATGTAAGAACACTCCAGATAACTGGTGGTAATTAAAGGTATATATATATGGCGGCATATATAGAGGAGAGTATATATATATATATATATATATATATATATATATATATATATATATAAATATATAAATATATATATATATATATATATATATATATATATATATATATATAATCCTTCTCTCCTCCTTTCCCAAGATTTTAGCGAGGTGCGCAACATACACTGTAAAGAAAAGTACTATCCTTTCCTCCATAGCGCTTGCGAGAGCTCGTCGCTGTGAAAAATCACCCCCAGTGCTTCACACGGCCCCCACATCGCCACTGTGGTAGTCTTTCTTCAATGGTTCATTACCTTGGCCCAGACCCATACTCAGCGTTCTCACAAAACCCTGCACCATTCACTCTGTATTATGCCCCTACTCTGCCTTTTCAAATAATCACATTTTCCTTCACTGACTTGATGAACATTTTCTTCGGTCCATTCCGGGTGGAGTTTCAGTACACTGGGCCACTATACATCCAGTTTAAACAAATCGGCAATAATCCATAAAGCCATGACCAAACAATTTTTAACACTTTCTGTTTGTTCTCTAATAGGTTACGCTCTTTCTTCACACTACACAACTCCTTAATACGTTCATTCCCTCATTTTATTAACATGCCTCTAAGATTGTCTATCTGAACACATTGTACTTAAAGATTCATACCTCTTATGCTACACCATGGTATCACTACCACACAGGTAACATACCATGCAAAACCCTAGCGCACCTAAGACTTAGTCCCCTTTGCATCCACCATGGATTTAATTGCACTAGCTCTCTTTCTATCATTCACAACTTTTCTAATACACTCTGCATCAATTCCGTTTCCGTCAATATATCCTAAATATTTAAACAAATACTTTTTTCAACTGCTCACCATCCAACATGATTTCACACCACAGATTCTCTTCACTCACTTCCAATACCTTACGATTACCTACATTTACTTTCAAACCCATCCTTTTACATACCTTGACAAACCCATCTACAGACCCTCTCAAACTTTTTTTTTCAGATTTGCCGCACAAAACCAAATCATCACCGTAAAATAAATAGGGCACCCTACATGCTTTTCAATTCTCCATCAGTCTAACACCTTCCCCGACCACCCATGCCTCTACATCTTTCATCATCCCATCCATATACAAATTAAATAGCCAAGGAGACATAGCACATCCCTGCCTCACTCCACAATTAATATTATACTATTCACTTTCAATTCCATTTATTCTTCCACACGCTTCACTTTCACTATCGTCGTTATATTCTTTTGATTCCATTCACAAGTCTATCAGTTCCTCCTGTGTACACTACTGCAATATATATATATACCATATATATATATATATATATATATATATATATATATATATATATTAATATAGATATATATATATATATATATATATATATATATATATATATATGGTTATGGTTGTGAGTGAGGACAGTCCTCAGTGTGAAGTTATGTTAGATGGTGAGCAGCTGGAACAAGTGTCTGAGTTTAAATATTTAGGGTATATGTTGGATGAGAAGGGAACGGATGATGCAGAGTGTAGTAGGAAAGTTGTGAATGGCAGGAAGGTGGCTGGTGCAATTAAATCGTTGGTGAATGTAAAAGGACTAAGTCTTGAGTGCGCTAGGGTCTTGCATGAGGGTATGTTGTTACCTGTGTTATTGTATAGTAGTGAGACTATGGTCTGGAATAAGAAGTATAGATCTAAAGTTCAATGTGTTCAGATGGACAATCTTAGGGGCGTGCTAGGTGTGAGAAGAATTGATAAGATGAGGAACGAATGTATTAGAGTTGTGTGGTGTGAAGAAAGGGGTAAACGAGAGAATAAATGAATGTTGAGATGGTTTGGTCATGTGGAAAGGATGAATGATAGTTGGTTGGTTAAGCGGATGCATAGTGGTGAGTGTGTTGGGAACCGACCGACTGGGAGACCGAATAAAAAGTGGATTGAGTCAGTAAAGGAATGTTTGCAGGAGAGAAATGTGAGTTTGGCAGAGGCGAGAAGAAAGGTGCATGATAGGAGAGAATGGCGGGGTGTTGTAATTGGGTATGGTTGTGGCCCACCTGGGCCAGGGGATGAACCCTACACTTGACGATTTACCATAGTGAGGATCCGTCGCTGTCCCGTGAAGCTCTAGGGTGGATTTTCTGACTGCGACGAGTTCTTACTAATTAATGGTACAGAGGGGGCGGTAAGGCTGGGCTTTCTTTTCGACTTTTGTCATATTCTTCTACTGCTTTTCTTTTCCGATGCTTGTCACGCACCTTACCCCAGTCTTGGGGAAAAGCAAAGGAAGAAAGATATATATATATTATATAGTTGGCAGTATAATGTTATTCATCATTATTAGTTATACATATATATACATAAAATATTACAGAATGTTATATATATATTTAGTATATATGTTATATATATTTATATATATAAAAAAGAAAAAAAAAAAAAGATATATATATATATATATATATATATATAGAATTGAGAATCGACTTGGTGAACGAAGAAATACAAAAGAAGCAGCTAAGATGGTATGGACATGTGCAAAGAATGGAGGAGAGAGTGGGACCGAAAGAATACTGGAATGAAGGCTAGTTGGCAGAAGACCGCCGGGAAGACCTAGAAAAAGATCGATGGACGCGGTGAGCGACAGAGGAACAACTATGAAAGAGGTGGAAGAGAGCAAAATTTACGAAGACAAAGGAATCTGGAAAGCGTTCTGTAGAGGCGTCACCTGACGGACTTTGAGAAGTCTCACCAGAGGGGGATGGTGAATATATATAAATATAGATATATATATATATATATATATATATATATATATATATATATATATATATATATATATAAGTTAAGTTGTTGTTGTTGTTAAGGTTATATGTATGGCTGTTGTTGGTTATATTATTATATGTTAATATATATATATATATATATATATGTATATTATTATATTATTATTATAGAACATGCTTTCATTGTACGCGGATGATCTTTTTAGTTTTGCGGACGAACTCCGGAAGAGAGTTTAAGAGGATTGGCAGAGTGGTTTGAAAAGTAAACATGGATAAGAGTAAGGTTATGGAGGTGAAGAAAGTACGCGGTGTGAAGTCATGTTAGACAGGAGCGATTGGAACAAGTATCCGAGTTTAAATATTTAGATATATGTTGATGAAAAGGGAACGGATGATGGATTGTGTTATAGGAATGTGATCATACGAAATTTTTTGATGTATGATGTTCTTGAATCCGCTTAGTTTTGCATGAGGGCATATATTGTTACTCCGTGTTAATGTATAGAGCGAACCATGGTATGTGGAACAAGAGTAATGATCTTAGGTACAATGAGTTTAGGGTGTGTGAAAAGAATTGATAAATGAGGAATGAACGCAATAGGGAGTTCTGTGGTGTCAAAAAAAGGCATATGTAAGAATAAACGAGAGTACATTAAGATGGTTTGGTCATATGGAATGAATAGATGATAGTCGGTTGGTTAAGTGGATGTATAGTGGAGAGTGTACTTTAAATCGACCTGCTGGAAGTGGATCGAGTCGGTAAAGGAATGTGAGTTTGGCAGAGGCGAGAACATTGGTGATTGGTGGAGTTTTGTGAGGTGGTATGGTTGTGGGACGCCTGGACCAAGGGTAGAACCCTACATTGACGAGATACCACAGTGAGAGTCCGTCACACTCCGGTGAAGTCATGGGTTGAATATTTTCTGGCTCCAACGAGTTCTCACTTAAGAGTAAGAGGGATGGCTTTTCTTTTCGATTTATATGTCATGCTCTACTACTTTTCTTCTTTCTGGTGTATGCCAAAGACCTCACCCCCAACTGGGAAAAGGAGTGGTAGTTGATTATATAGAGCATATAGCAGCATATACATATATGTTGCTATATTATTATATTGTTGTTATATATATATATATATATATATATATATATATATATGTTATATAATATATATATATATATATATATATATATATATATATATATGTATAATTAGTGTAGGGGTTATAACTTGTGATTTTTTTTATTATGTAAGCTCCTATTAGTATTATTAGTATGTTGGTCTACAATTATAGCTATCTTGTTACTGTTATTATGAATATTATTTTTATTATTGTTACATTATTATTTTTTATAATTATTATTATCAAATTTTTAATTATTATTAAGTTGAACTTTTCAATGTAATATATTATTTTGTAATCTCTGCAAATACTTCATTATATATATATAAAATATTCACAAGTATTGTATTATCCTCTCTCTCTCTCTCTCTCTCTCTCTCTCTCTCTCTCTCTCTCTCTCTCTCTCTCTCTCTCTCTCTCTCTCCCCTCTCTCCTCTCTCTCTCCCCTCTCTCTCTCCTCTCTCTCTCTTTCCCTCCTCCATACATACATACATATATTGGTTGTTTATATAGATATATATAGTTATATATATATTATTATATTATATTGTATATATATATATATATATATATATTATTATATATATATTGTTACATATATGTATATTATTACATATATTATTATATATTATTAAGTTATATACATATATATATACATATTACATATATTTATATATACATAAATAAAGCTAAGATACTACATATATATACATGGTATTATTATATATATATATATGAGCAGGTTGCTGTTATATATATATATATATATATAATATGGATATTTCCATTGGGAACCATCTTTTTCCGTGCTTCAAATCCAGCAGGTATCCTATGGGAATATCGCTCTTTCCTAAATTTTACCTGTAGGATTTCGGGTAATCCTTTGGGCTACCTTATGAAAATATGTCGGATAATTCCTTCAGGAACCAGCAAGTTTCTAGATTGCATCAGCCATACTTTTCGTACAGGAATTCGTGTGTATTCCTATAAATCCATAAGGAATCCATAAGGGTCCTTTAGGTATGACATATGGAATTCCAAAGGAAATTTCCTTTGGGAATTTGAAAATTCCTATCTTAATACCAGTATTCAAGGCCTCAAATTACTGGCGGTTCCATCAGGAATTTTCCTAATGGTAACTGAAAATCCATTAGGAAACATACTGGAATCCTTCAGAATTTTTTGCTGGGTGTGGTTACAGGGCTACAGGGCTAGCAACCGGTCCTTTCCTTCATGAAACACTGCACCAGTTGAAATCTTTATGAGCCTATGAGCAGGATCCTCTGTAGAGCCTGGGAGAACTTAGAATTTGCCTAATGGAAGAAGATGCTATATATATATATTACTGTTGCTAAAAATAGTTATTATTATTATTACATATTGAAATTCAATTCATGTTTACATATATATATTATTGGTTATTATTATATTATTACATATATTATTATTGTTATTGGGATATATATATATATATACGGTATATATATATTAGTTGTTGTTATATATATGGTTGTTGGGTTGGGTTATTATTATTGGTTGGCGTTGCTGGTTAGTTACGTTGTTGGTTGGTTATTGCTGTTATATTATTGTTGTTGTTATATATATATATTATATATATGTAATTGAGTTATTATATATACAATATTATATTATGAAAGAAGATATATAAGGAGTATGTTATGCATATATATACATGGCTATTATACATAAGGTTGGTTATTGCTGGTTGGCTATTGTTGGGCATATTACATATATATATATATATATATGTTATTATTAATACTATATATATAATATATAATAATAATATATTAATAATATATATACATATATATATATTATATATATATAGGTATATATATATATTGTTGTTAAAAAACAGGAAATATATATAATATTGATTTGAGTATATATATATATATATATATGTTAAAAAGCATACACTCTTTGATGGAAACAGAAAGCAAAAACTAATTTTTTTTGAAAAGTCTGGATAAAAATAATTACTGAAACGTTTTTATAATACATTACCGGTTACCGGATGATAAAAATATAGACGGTACCCTCTTCACCTTCCCTCCCTTCTCTCCTCTCTCCTCTCTTTGCTCACCTCTACTTCTTTTTACCCACTCTCCACACAATATTTTTCCATTCTGTCTTTTTTTATATACTCTATTTATTTGGATATTTTTGATTTTAGTCTCACACACACACACACACATATATATATATATATATATATATATATAAGGTTGTTGCTAAGGTATATATAAGTATATATAAGTATATATATAAAGGTGTATATATATATTAAGGTTGGTTACATATTATGTTGTTGGTTATGAAGAAGAAAAGAGTTATATATATATATGTTGTTATGTTATATATATAGTATATGTACAACATTTGGTGTTTTGAACCCTGGAGTAGAGTAGTAGTCTTTCTCTCTTATTTTCGTCATAAGTTTTTTCTTTCTCTAACTTATTTATTGTACTTGTTGCAACGTTTAAAATTATTATTGTTGGCGGGAGGCAAGATGAGCAGCAGCATAAGAAGAAGAGCAGGCAGCATAGCAGCAGCAGCGGCGCAGGCCAGCAGCAGCGCAGCAGCGCTGCTGCTGCTGCTGGCTGGCTGCTGCTGGCGGGTTACAGCGTTGTTGCTGCTGGGTTGCTGTTGCTGCTGCTGGCGTTGCCGCCATTGGCGCTGGGCTATTGCTGGGCTGCTGCTGTTGCTGGCGGCTACAGCAGCAGCTATGCTGCTGGGTTGCTGGCATACTGTTAGCATGTTGGTTATTATGGCATATATATTATGAGCAGAGCATATAGCAGATAGATATGAGTATATATATATATATATATATATATATATATATATATATATTATTAAGGTTATATAGTTAGCGTTAGTTGTTGTTATATATATATATATATATATAAGTATATATAGAGATATAGAGAGGTGAATTTCTCTAAACAAAACAACTGATTCGCTTATGTCAAGTAAGAATTACAAACCTATTAATATGTTTGATAAGAGGAAAGCCGTTACACCCAGTTTTAAAAAAAACACAAAAATGGCGCCGATCCGTAACAACCATGACTTATAAATTCATAACAACAAATTTTCATTAAACAAAAGTTTAAAATAATAAATAAGAAAGTAAATATTAAATCTATGTTATTTTCATGCGTTACATGCAAGAATTTTGAGCAGTGAAATCTATATCCATTTATACAATCTCTTAGCTTCACATCTTTTAAAAACTCATTGTGGGAGTAAAACGAAATTAGCTGGAGAGGAAGGAACATCATAGGAGGAAGGAGCATATATATATATATATATATATAGTATATTATTATCTATCGCTCTCTCTCAGGCTATATATGAGTTGTTGGTGCATACAGCTATTGTTGCAGCTGGTTGGTTATTGGTTATTATTGGTTATATTATATATATATTACATATACATTATATATATGTTACTATTATATTATACGCCATTGCTGGCAATGGTTATTGTTATATGAGCAGCATATTATTAAAAGAGCTATATCATGGGCTGGCTACACAGTGTTGGCTGTTATTATTGTTGCTATTACATATATACATATATATAAACATGTTATTATTATACATACAGTATTAATATATATTAATATTACATATTATTATTATTATTACATACAGAAGTATGATATTAGAGATATATATAGGCAACATATATATATATATAGTACATATATACATGTTATGCCATATATATTATACAAGGTTATTATTAAGGTTGTTGGCGCATATTATGTTATATATGTATGTATTGGTTTATAAGCAAATTATGCCAGTTGTTACATATATATATATATAAGTTATTGCTGGTTATATATATATTGGTTAGTTATATTATATATATATATATATATATATATATATATATATACTATACTTACTTCATTTTACTTACTTACTTGGAAGACCCCCTCTCTCCTCCTACGAGACCCGGCCGATCCCGAGATATTACACTACCACAGCAGGCCGAGCACAGAGATCCGATAGAGCAATTGTATCGAAGTTGAGTTTGATGTTTGTTATGCCCGAGCATTTCAGTATAAGAGATGTTTTGTGTCGTCATTTGGTCAGGAGGATGACAGTAGCGGAGGAGCCGTAAGCTATGAATTTTTAAATTTATATTCCTGAAAGGTGGGATGATACCCAGAGGGGGAGACTTGGGACAGATTACCCTGGTTTGACCCAGTGTTTGTTCTTGTAGGGATATTTATGTGATGGAACCGAGAGCGTTCTTTGTGTTAATTGAGTGTGGATATGTTTGATGATCTGAGTGTCTGAAGAGACGGGGAGAAACCCTGTTTAACATGTTAGAGTAGTACAATGCTGGTGTAATTTTTTACCTTCTTGGTGTAGGGGGATAGTAGTGTTTGATGCAGAGAAGCGGTGATCTGTTAACGCGCGAAAGCGTTTCACGATACGCGAAAACGGTTAAACACCAAATTGAAACGGAACGAAGTATACT
>JABUQX010068142.1:22500-35000 GCA_015478945.1 Trachelipus rathkii | reverse complement strand
ATTATATTTTACCAGCGATTCCAAAAAATATGCTATATATATATATATATAATTCTTTTGTCCATGCTCTAGCTATTATTGTAGTTTTGAGAATATAAATATTTTTTTTTTTATTATATATTTTTTTTGTTTTTATATATATTTTTTTTTATTTTTTTTTTTTTTTATAACCTAATTTAATACTACAGTAGTCAGCTAAATAAACTTATATATATATAGTGACCCAGTGATATAGGCTATTATATATATATCCCTAATTGTGACTATCATACTAAACAGAATGCTCATTGTCGTTAATCTGCATGCTCCTCCTACTCTCCATTTATACATGTCGATTGCATGTATTCAAACACATTTGCACTAAAAGTGAAAAGTGAAAAAAATGTGCAGAATCAAACTTAAACATTAATAGTTTTTAAATATTAGCAATAAAGACAAGAACTTCACACCCTTGAAAATATGTAACTAGGCCTATTATTTTTAAAAAAAAAAGTTTAAATCTATGTAAACTAACCGTAAAACTCTCATACAAATACAAAGAGCGCGATCCACGCCCTGGCCTATAAAAACGTATATCATAAGCCCACTTAACGTATTTTTTTTATATTTATAATTTATTTTGCTTTGCATTATCCCAAAAAAAAAATTCTTGCACCATGCGCGCATTAATTGTACATTATGTTCGATAACGTAGGTTTAAAAAAAAATTGAATAAAGGTTACTGGAAACTGGAAAGATAACCGACATGAGCCATATAAACTGTAACAATTATTGTAAAAAATGCTATCGATGTATCATCGAGAATCGAAAATACTATCGATAGTTTTGATGATCGATAGTTTTTGTGCATCCCTAGAATGTATATGCAGATTCCGCACATAGTGTATATATGTTCCGCACAACAGAGTTAGCAAGCGTAGGAGTTCCCGTGAACGCTAAATTAGGTTGCCTCCCTGCACCTTAGGCCAAATGAAATGAATATGATAATGGATTTTTTAATACCTTCGCCGCAGTCAATTTTAATTATAAGTTTTAACATTTTTCGTATATTATGTAGAAAATATGGAATTTATTTGTTGTTTGGTTTTATCATATTAGTACTTCAAGCACTTTCTGGTTATTACATTATGCAGTATGAAATTCATGAAAAATTCACTAGAGATGCAGGGAGAGAAACCAAAAGTAGTAGTTATAGTTTCACAAATTTACATCATATTGGCTTGGTAGACCAAACTGATTCATTTCCTAATAACAATATGAAAAGGGTAAGTTGTAGAGGTAGCTTAAAAATAATTAGTTGTAAACATTATTTGAAAGGAGGTTGGCAGTGTAAATAAAAATATTAGCTGTAAAAGTAGATTTTTTTTAGAATGGTAATTGATGTAGAGTTCTGTTTTCATTATAAATATGGATTATGGTGGATGGTTTGGGTATTATATATATATATATATCATTATTTTTGACTAAGCCAAATTGGTAGATTTTTAGTTACAGTAAATTTGACCAATCCCTTGGTGGCCTTTGTGGATTTGCATGAGCGATGTGTTTGGTTAGTGGGTTGAACTGGGGACAGTTCTCAATAGGCCCATGTGGCTTCTTACTGTCTCTATATTCTTAATGTCTTTATGTCTTGTTTTAGACTATGTGAATTATTTGAGAAAGTTGCTTTTATTGTCTGGATTTTTTGTACCCTTTTCTATCCTTTATTAAAATATTTTATACATATTACATAAGCTAGGCTATTACATAATTTAGCAATGGATAATGTTCTTCAAAGCCAATGAATCAGAACTAAATCACTAAAATGATTTATTTCTTTTAAATCATTCATTAATTTTTTAAATATACTATATATATATATATATATTATAATATATAGTATAAATATTATATATCTATATATATATATTAATATATATAACTATATATTATAATATATATATTATTATATACACCTTCTCACCCCTGTTACCCTATCTTGCAGGGCTGCCACACTGCACTCGAGGAGGTGGGTACTTTTTAGAATTTATTTATAGAGTAGTTGCTGGGAGGAGGGGGTTGTTTAAGTCTTGATTGGTAGGATTAGAGAGTGCAGATGTGACATACGGTATTAGTAGTGTAAATATTTTGGCAAAAGAATTGTACGGCCTATCATTTCCAAATACTTTATCTATTAGTAAGAATTTGTTTCTTCGCTATTGAGATGTGTTGGGTAGATTTAGAAGGGCATCCTTTATTATTCTGAGTTTCTTGTTTTTTATGTGATTTTAATTTTTTCTTATTATTCCAGTAAGGAATAGAATGAACGCTGTAATTGTAGTAGTTATACTATATATATTTTATATCATATATAATACTATAATATATACTATAATATATATATATATAATATATATTATACATATATATATACCTTATATTATATATATAATAATATATATATTATTTTTTTTATAGGACATGATTTTTCAACAAAACACTAGATCAAACCCTGATACAAAATTAAAATTCAATAAGGGTTCTATTAACATTAGTAATTAAAATTTAATGTATTCATTTATTTATTTATTTATTTTTTTTAAATTTGAAATATAATTTTTAAATAATATAAACACTTATTTTCCTATATAGGATATTGTATATAATGGTAATGTAAGGTCAATGCAGCAAAAATTTGTGAAAAAAATTTCAACAACCTCCTTCTCCCAATATTTTACCCACCCAACGCCTACGTATACTTGCAATATATTACTTACAATAAATTTTTGAACAGAGTATAATGAGATAACTACTGTAAGATACAATTTTGGGATTGAATTACCATGCCAAATTGAAAATAAAGAAACGATATCAGCATTGCAAAGAGCAAAAACTGAAGAATGCAAGAAGCAAATTGCTTATGTATCATGTCAAGTAAGTTATTTAACACTCCACCATTATTAAAATTGAAACTATTTTAATATATAGCTATAGAGTTTAGTTTGTTTGTAATTAATAGTCACTTGTTAACAAACTTGCAATAATAAACCTTAATTGTTATTATTATTATTATTATTATTATTATTATATTATATTATTATTATTTATCCTGTGACCCTTGTACTTATTAGTGATATATCAAATGTCAAATTTTTAATATCCAGAGATGCTGTAGCTATCTAATTTTTAACATCTGTCAGTTGTGGATATTTAAGGTTACACATCCAGTTATGATATATATATTATACTATCTATATATATCATATAATATATAATATTATATATTACGTATTATAATATATATATATTATAATATAGTATAATATATTATATAAGCTTATATTATTATATATTATTATATATATACTATATATCAATTTGTATATGGTAGGTTACTGAAAGAAATTCGACTGGTAGGGATGGCCAGGAAATGGTGTTAGACATGATGGAGATATGGAGATGAGTGGAAGGTCACTACTATTATATGCAGATATTTTGGGTCTGTGGGTGATCTGAAGAGTACTTGAAGGATGGTAGAGCAGATTTGGCAGGCCCCACCTACTCCCTTGTGTAAAAGGTGATGCTTGAAAGTAAACGTGGATAAGAGTAAAGTTATGAAGTTGTGAGCGAGACAGGTCCTCGTGTGAAGCTCTATGTTTAGATGGTGGACAGCTGGAAAAAGTGTCTGTCTGAGTTTAAATATTTAGGATAATGTTGGATGAGAAGGAAACGGATGATGCAGAGGTAGTAATAAAGTTGTGAATGGCAGAAGGTCTGGTTCAATTAAATCATTGGTGAATGTAAAGGACTCAGAGTCTTGAGTGTGCTAGGGTCTTACTAGAGGGTATGTTGTTGTGTCTACTGTGTATCGTAGTAAGACTATGATCTGGAACTAAGAGCTATAGATGTATGTTGTTACCTGTGTTCAGATGGACAATCTCATAGGTGATGCTAGGGTGAGAAAAATTAACAAAATGAGGAACGAAACCTATTAGAGGTTGCCTAATGGTGTGAAGATCGGGGTAAATGAGAGAATAAAGGAAAGTATGTGAGCATGTTTTGGTCATGTGAAGGATCAAATGATAGTTCAGGTGGTTAAGCGGCATGATCACTAGTGAGCGAGTGTGGTGCGGAAAACCGACTGGCTGGAGACTTGAAGAAAAAAAGTGGACTTGATCAGTAAAGAATGCTTGAATGAGAGAAAATGTGAGTTTGTAGAGGCCGAGAGAAAGGATGTATAACAGGACATACGAGTGAATGGCGGGGGTTTGGGAGGGGGTATGGTTGTGACTGGCCAAGGGTCATGAACACCTTACATTGACGATCTACCATAGTGAAGGGTCCATGCGTGTCATGAAGCTCTTAAGGTGGTTTTCTGACTGCGACAAGTTCACTAATAATGGTACAGGCTGGGCTTCTCTTTTCGACTTTTGTCTTCTACTCTTCTTCTTTTCTGATGCATGTAACGCACCTTTCCTACTCCCATTCTTGGGAAAAATAGAAGGAAGATAAAGAGAAGATATACCTATACGGTTATATATATACTATAATATAATAATATAATAATATATTATACAACATATATAATATACATATAAATATATAATTATATATATATATATATATATCACATATATATATTATATATATAATATATATACGATATATATATATACATATATGGGAGCTAAGGGTAGAGGTTGGTGAGATTACAAATCTGTAGATAAACATCAAGTTCCTTCTCATTTCTTTTATATATATATATATGATTTATTTACTCTTAAATTATTACCTGTTTATTCACAGATGGCGACCAACCAACCACAATAACTCATATAATAGTTGTTCTCAATCCCCACGCGCGCAGGGAAACAGGACCCCTACTATAAATCGTATTACGGGTGATTTCCCTAGTGACTGAATATGTGTGGTTAAAAGTCCCTCTAATCTCTGAGTTTCCTTTAAGTGTTAAAAGTCCCTCTAATCTCTGAGTATTAAAAGTCCCTCTAATCTCTGAGTATCCTCAGTTATCACTCTTATCATCAATCTTTTGCTTTAATCTATAAATTCTCATCAATATACGGATTCATTTATCAAGTGTCTATACTCCTGAAAAGGAGAAAAATATATTACCAAACAGATATATATTACATTGACACATGAAAATTAACCCATAGGCCCTTGCCGCAAGGATCCATTCCACTCTAAAAACAACAGTATACTTACAATATCCTTGCGATAACCTCCCTCATAAGAAAAGGACACATAACAAACCTACCAAATAAACACACACTAATACCAATTTTCTTTTTCCATCTATTCTCTCTCTCCTTTTATTCTTTTATTCTTCTCTAACATTCACCAATTCCCAAATCTTATGATTGCCTTTTTCTTTTGTCAATCCATCCGCAACCTGTAATCTATTATTTATCCACTCTATGTCATGTATAATTCCCCCTTCCAATTTTTCCTTAATATTCAATAAATCTATTCTTAACATTCTGTTCTTCACTCCTGTTTCAGATCTCACATTTTCCTTTAACGACTTACAATCTGTTTTTACTATACTATAATTCTTATTCCTCTTTCATTCATTTCCTTCACACCATTCATTCTTTCCACCAAATATTTGCATATATTCTGCCATTTCAACCCCTACCACACCATACTCATTGTCTCCCCAGCTAAAGTAGACCCCACTACCCTTTTTGCCACTTTAGACTTCCATACCACCGGATTTTTCCTTCCATTTTTGTCTTTCAACAACACACAGAATCCTATTTGTGTTTTTCCATCTTCAGCATTCCCAAAAGATGCATCAGCAAACACTTCCAGGGTTAGTCCCTCTCTTTGTAACTCTTCTATATGTATTTCCACATTCTTTTCTTTCATTCTTTTTACGATTTTATTTAATTCTCTGAAATTATCATAATTAGCTTTATTTAGATTTCTTCCCAGTTTACTAACATGAAAACTAACATCTGGTCTCGTATTCTGAGCCAGCCAATTTAATTTTCCCAATACGGATCTATACCTTGTTTGATCTATATCGTTCAATTTGTCCGTCCCCATATTACCATCTATATTTACTTCCCTCACCATATCCCTTATGTAATCATTTTGACTCATTTTTAGTATCCCCTTATCATCTTCTATATTTATTCCCAAATATTTAAATCTCCTTCTTTCTATTCTCCCAATTTTTAACTTTCTCTTTATTTCTCCCATAATTCTATCATGGAATTCCTTATCACCTCCAAACAATATATCATCTACATGTATCCCCATTATCCCTATTAATTTCTCTACCGTTCTCCAATAAAAAACAGTTTTCTCTACCTGACTACCCTTTCCTCCACTCTCCAACACAATATCCCTTATGCTCTCATACCAGTTTCTTGCCCCATCTTTCAAACCATAAACCGCCTTATTTAGCTTCCAAATGTTCTTTGTTTCTGCCTCCTTTGGGGGGATCACGAAAACATCTCTCTTTATATCCTTGCCTTGAAGGTAGGCAGTTTTAACATCCAATGAATGCACCTCCCAATTATACATTTTCATCATTATTAACAGTAGTTTTAATCCCTCAGCCGACATAGTAGGTGCTTCACATGGTATGATGTTATTATCCAATTTTTCCATGAAACCTTTCGCTACTAGTCTTGCTTTCCATACTACCCCATTCTCTTTTTCTTTTTGATTCACTATCCACCGTGTTTTAACAGGCTTCACAGCTTCTTTCGGTGTCACCTCCTCATATACCTTATTTTCTTGCCAACTATCTAATTCTCTCTCTTTTGCTTGTTTTATCATCTCTTTTTGATACTCATCATTCTCATTACCAAAAAACACATATTCTCCTTCAATTAATCCAAGCTCTTCTTCTTTTCCTGATCTTCCGTCAACATTCATAGACCTGAGACCATTCCATTGTTCTTTCCCGTTCTATATCCCTTACGTCTGTAGCTTCCTCGTATCTTCCTCCTCTTTTCCTCCTAAAACTTATAATCTTTATTCTTTTCCATTCCTCTACTTTCTCTTTCACTTTATATTTTATCCCGATCTTTAGGCCATACGTTTAACAACCCCTCGCTTCGTTCTCGTCATGTATTTCATGTCTCATCCTCTTTCTTCACTTATTTTAATATCACTTATCCATACTACTGCGCTTTATATCGAAGCGATATCTATACTAAGTATAATAATCATACATATACGTACATTCAACTACTCTCCTCATCACTATAACCGCCGATTGCTCTTTTCTCATTATCACTTTCGTTGTCTTTCTGCTCTGCCTACAAACTTTCTTTGTAAATGTGAATTTTATTCCACTATCTTCTACTCAGTTCCCCTATGACTACCCAAACTGCTTTTCCATTCTATCCTCTATTGACTTTCCCCAGGTCCTCCTCCAGTTTTCGTTCTTTTTTCTTATAGGAAAACTTTTATCCCCATTTCGTAGCATCCTGCTCAATTGTATGAATTTCTCACATTTCTCTTCAGCTCTTTTTAATCATATTTTTACCAATCCTCGCTTCATTGTACTCGTTTGCATTACCTTTAAATTTATTTCCATAAGTTCTCTCAACCTTTTCCCTTCTAGTTCTGTTTCTAGTTCGCTGGTGAGTGGTCTTCCATCCTCCTCCCAGTTCTTGTTCGGCTATTTCTTCCAAAAAAAACCTTCTGTAATGGAGAAAAGCCATCGCTCATAATGGTTTCATTCTTTGCACATACTATCCAGTGCAAAATCCATTTTTTTCCTCCTATCTTTTCTTCTTTCATTTTTCGTAAACTCTCTTTTATTATCCCAACCATCTTTTCGCACTTCCCATTACTCCAGGGACTTTCACTCGCGGTACTCAATAATTCTATCCCCCATTGATCGGTGAATTCCACAAACTCTTTGTTTTGGAATTCTCTTCCTCCATCTGTTAAAATTTTCTCCGGTACCCCGAAAACGCTCATCCATTTCTCCAATACTACTTCTATTAATTCTTCTGGTCTTTTTGTCTTAATCCATTTTGATTGACAAAATCTTGTATCCCAATCAATGATCACCAGGAATTTTTCCCCTTCTAACTCTCCTATATCCAATGCCACCACCTCATTAAACCTTTTTGTCAATGCCATACCCACTACCGGTGTGCTTGTGTTCCTTTTGTATTTTTTGCATATTGTGCACTCTTCACATATCTTTTTCATTATTTCCAATTTCCCCTTTTTTACTTGGTCAAATGCAGGATCCTCCGCCGAAAAAGCTTTTTCAAGCATTTCTTTTAACTTTCCATATGAAGCATGTCCAAATTGGAAATGTAACTTCCTGCAATTTCGTCGCCATGTTTCTTCATTCCCCCACATATCTTCCCTTTTTATATTAAACCATATACTCCCTTCATTTTTCTTATCCCTCAATTTCACCCTTAAATGTCCCTTTTCATCTCTTATTACATTTATTCTTTCTTCATTAATTAATTGATTTCCTGTCATCTCCATTGTTTGGAAATCTATTTTTGCTTCTATCTTTTTTAACACCTTTGTCCCTATTAACCAAGGTATATTCCCTTCTATCACCTCGGTTTCCAAAAGAACCTTTTTCTTCCCCCATTTTATCGGAATATTCATCTTTATTGTCCCATTATACTGTTTTTCCCCAAACCAATATTTAGTCTTAATTTCCCTTTCGGTTCTCTTCATTCTTTTAATTTCCTCAACACTCATAGACCCTATCACTCTGCCTAGTCATAATTCCCCGATTACGGTATTCGAGCATCCTGTATCTATTATTCCCCATACATCATCCCAAGGATCTTCCTCTAATACATTTATTTCTCCAAGCAGTACCGTTTCCTCCGATTTCCTTTCTTTCTCAAGTGTACAATGATATTTCAAGTGCCCCTTTTTCCCACATCCATAACACTTACTTTCTTTAAAACGACATTTATCCTCATCATGTCCTTCTACTCCGCAACCCTTACACTTTCTTTTGTTATCTCTTTCAGGACAATTGTACCTCATATGACCTTCCTTCTTGCATCCATAACAAATGACTTTCTTCTTGTCCACTTTCTCTCCCCACCATGATCTCTCTGTTCTTTCCATATTTTCTCTCTCTTTCATTCTCTCTCCTAACACCCCTCTTAATACCTGACAAACTCTTTGATATTTCACCTCTCCATCCAGTACCCCATTAACTATCTTCTCTTCATTCACATCTAAACCACTTCTGACCAATAACAATCCTCCTTTGTGCTCTTCACTCAAAGCATCCATACCTGTGGCCATGCTTTTCTCAATACTGCATCGAATCTGCTTACATAATCTTGTATACTTTCTCCCTTCTTTCTCTCTATCCTAAATAACTCATTCATATTCTCAATTTTTTCACGTTTCTCATCCATTCTATATTTTTTATCCAGAATATCTATTATTTTCTTCCATCCTTCTTTCTCCGTTATATCCTCTCTCGATAAATCTTTCACCAACTGCCAGGGTTCCCCTGATAACGCATTCCTTATGCATATCCCTGGGTATTTTTCTATCTCTTTCACACTCCAAACCCAGTCTTCCACTTTCCCCTTCCATTCCATATATTCCTCCTTATTTCCAACAAACTTAGGGCATTTTTCCCCCTTCCTATTCTCCATTATTAGATTGATAAATGAAAATTGATTTATTTACTCTTAAATTATTACCTGTTTATTCACAGATGGCGACCAACCAACCACAATAACTCATATAATAGTTGTTCTCAATCCCCACGCGCGCAGGGAAACAGGACCCCTACTATAAATCGTATTACGGGTGATTTCCCTAGTGACTGAATATGTGTGGTTAAAAGTCCCTCTAATCTCTGAGTTTCCTTTAAGTGTTAAAAGTCCCTCTAATCTCTGAGTATCCTTCATATAAGACCTCCCTCTGATCGTATCAATTGCCAAGTCAGTTATCACTCTTATCATCAATCTTTTGCTTTAATCTATAAATTCTCATCAATATACGGATTCATTTATCAAGTGTCTATACTCCTGAAAAGGAGAAAAATATATTACCAAACAGATATATATTACATTGACACATGAAAATTAACCCATAGGCCCTTGCCGCAAGGATCCATTCCACTCTAAAAACAACAGTATACTTACAATATCCTTGCGATAACCTCCCTCATAAGAAAAGGACACATAACAAACCTACCAAATAAACACACACTAATACCAATTTTCTTTTTCCATCTATTCTCTCTCTCCTTTTATTCTTTTATTCTTCTCTAACATTCACCAATTCCCAAATCTTATGATTGCCTTTTTCTTTTGTCAATCCATCCGCAACGTCATCGTCATCGGCAAAAATCGGCATATTTTTTTTTAAAATCGTCATCGTCATCGTCATCGGCAAATTCCCCATTATTTTGCCGATTAATTGAACAAATATTAAGATTTTTGAATAATACAATCAACCAATAATAATAATTAATAATAATAATAATAATAATAATAATAAAATAATAATAATAATAATAATAATAATGTTAATAATAATTAATATAATTATATATATTATATATATAGATATATATATATATATAATATTATATATTATATATAATATATATATATATATATATATATATATATATTATATATATATATAATATATATATAATATATATATATACCCATTTTGCTTTTGGTATGTATGGACATTCCAGTGCCTAATGTTTCGCCTTTCTGTTATTGCGCTTCATATCCACACTCATCCTTCAGATAAACATATCATATACACATACTATATCCACACCCCTCTCTAGACAACACTTACAGGACATCCCTATCCTTATATCCATACGTGTAGGGAGAAAAAAAATTGCCCCACATCGATGTCCTGCGTGGCGTAGAAGGCGACTAAGGGACGGTGGTAGTTAGGTTTGCTGCCTACTACCACTTATCTTTTGCCAGGGAATGCTAATGGTGTCATGCCTCGGAGAAGTTCGTGGTCGCAGTTAAGCGGCCCTTTCTATCCTTCGGCGGAAAAATGTTATGGAATCGTATCTGATATTAGAAAGTCAGAGGAATAAATGTTTGAGGAGATGAGAGAGAAGGTGATGGATGTATTTAGAAAGGGCAAATTTGATTTGCTCGCGGTGACTGAAACAAAGATGAAAGGAACGTGTGAAAAATGAGTGGTGTGTGTGAAATGTGTTTGTGTTGCTGTGGGAAAGGAAATGAAGGGGGATAGAAGATTTGCAAATTCTGATGAGGAGTTGTGGTAGAGAGCTATGGCAGATTTTGTGTGTGAGTACTAGAAGTCTAATGGTTAAATTTAGTTTGAAAAGGTCAAAATTGTGTGGTTTGCGACATATGATCCATCTGAGGGTAATGTTGAAAAGAATACGATTTTCTGGGATATTGAATAATGTTTTGGATGGGAGGAATAGGAGATTCAGTTCATTAGCCACATATCTGCCCATTCAAAGATTTTTTTTGTTACAGTTGTCACCACCAATCACGGGCAGAGCGCCTATTACAAGGGAGGGGGTGTATTACTCTCAAAAAGTTCACCCTCTAGCCCAAATTACGCATATGACCACAGACGCAGGCTTTAAAGTGATGAGATTAAAAATTCAGTAGGAAAATACAGAAGATGCGAAGAGAATTCCCACCAAAACAGAAGGGTGGTGGAAAGAAGAAAGCACCACAGGCCAACTAGCCTGGGGTTACCAATGTCAACACAATAATCGTGCGCAGATACAGCACCTATTGTGCTACGAAGGGGCGTCGTAAAGGTGGTGGTACGCGAGTTGATAGTTCCCTCGAGGCACTTGCCGCTCCGGTACCTATAGGATAGAGAAAAAAGCACAAACATCGCCTCGCAAAGATAGAGGGTCAAGTGAACTGGAAAAGTACAGAACAGTTATAAGCCCTTTTTGCCGTGACTCCGACCCTTCCAAAAAAGCCGGTTGAAACCAGAGCCCCCCCCCCCCAACTAGATATGAGAGCAGTACTCTAAACAAGGGCGGATGAGACCCTTGTAACGAGCCAACTGGGAGAAAAGGAGAAAGTCTCACAGTCTAAAACAGAACTTCCAGTTCTTTTGAGGCCGCCCCTAGCAACCCGTTGTGATGTGAGGTTTTCCAAGACACATTTTTCTGTTCATGTTAAGGCCAAGGATGTTTATATTTTCAAACAGGTAGAGACGACGAACCGTCGAAAAGAGACAGGAAGTTAGAAGGATTTGAGAAGAGATTGTAAAAGTTGGGTTTTTAAAGAATTGAATTTCACATATTATTTCTATCCATCAGCGAAAATAAAATCGGAAAGATTAAAAGACGAGAGGCAATTCCAGAAGTGAAAGTGGGAGTAGAATTGAAATGAGTTGAAGATGAAGGGTCGAGTCATGGGAATACGAGGGGGATAGAGTTAGAGGTGCAGGTGAAGGAAGATCATTAATGGAAAAAGTAGGAATAACGTAGTGAGATAAGACAGAAACCCTGAGGAACACCACTATTTGACAGAGAAAAAGAA
>JABUQX010068142.1:12500-15000 GCA_015478945.1 Trachelipus rathkii | reverse complement strand
CTCCTCCTGTTGTCCTCTCACAGTCGTTCGTCTCTTTGTGGATTGCGTTGCCATCTCGACCCTTAGAAACAAGTTCTTTCCTGACGTGCTAACTATACCTCTTCACAGCATCGCTCAGCACATCTTATCCAAATCGTCTCATTTTCGCAGTGATCACATATTTGCCTCCTATTGAACTGAAATACTTATAAGACGAACCATTTCAGCCTGTTCCTATTTCTCGTTCCGTTGGGGTTTCTCTGCTGTCGTTTCCTAACAACACGGTATAGCCAGCTCTTGTGTGCTGTGGAGATCCCTGTACATCCACTCAAAAAAAAAAAAAAAATCATTTTTTAATTGTTGAGAAAATTATATCTCTTAATCTAGACCAACCATTCTCAATATTAGTGATATAGTAACAACTGATTACAATGCCGACCTTAGACCTTTGACGATCCTTAGTGGTTATCAAAGGGAAATCCTCCATAATATACGCTGATTTTGGGGTAGCAATGTAGAAAATAATGTGTGATAGACTGGAAAATACTATATTATAATGAATAAACCCTTGAGAAGCTCTCATGTTTAGATATTTTTCAAACAGTTTTCCAACACTTGCAAAGATTTTATATATATTGCTTGTTATTTATACCTAGTTTTTGTTATTGATGTTTTTATTACAATGCATGTACTTAGTAAATTATGAAAACTTAACCCATTAAATCATCACTTGTTTTACAAATGAATTAAAAAAACGACTTTCTAACTTTATTTATTATTTTTAAAATCATTATAAGCTCTGGTAATCCAATGACTTGACAACTTAACGTTCAATTGATAAGAATACTAAGGCCTAAGCTATTTAAGCGTTCTTGCGACATACTCAATCGTATGTAATGTTTTAATACCTCCAACTTTGAAAAACTGCATTCTCCCAAGGCTACTGTAATTAGCATGGTTAGCATAATTCTTATATCAATCAAAAAGGTTGGAAACTTGTGCTGTAAATTATTTTTTGTAGATAAATTTTAAATCTTTGAAAGTCACACTTTTGGCTGGAATCAAATTGCCAAAGCATAAGCAAATTTAGCTCATCGCAAATTAGCAGGGTTAGCACCCTAAAATGAACTATCCACAAATATATTAAAATCATTCCAGGCACCCATAAGCAGTAATCATTCATTGATTTATTTTTTTTTAGAATTTTAGAGAAACTTCAAGTGTCTTTTCTGTATGATTTTTCTTCTTTTGCATTTTTTTCCACTTCCAGGAAGAGCCTTCACCCTGTCAGTGGTGCTAGAGCCTTCTTACTTAAGGCTTCTAAGCTATTTCTCTTAAAGTTCTCTAGAAGATTGTTTCTCGGCTCAGTGTTTTCACTTGTCTGTCCTTGGGTTTTACACTCCTAGACAGGGTTTTCACCCCATCAGTGGGACTAGCATCTTTCATCAAGATTCTAAATTTTTTCTTCTCGAGTTCTCTAGAAGATCATGTTTCTAGGCAAATTAGTCTCCAATATTAGTTAGGGTGTTTTTTGCAAGCAATAAAATTCAAATGTTGGGTTGCTAGCTCTGTCGCCCTAACTCTCCTCCCCATGATCTGATACTATTGACAACCAGTCTCTACTCCACATTTTGTAACCATTATCTTCCAAAAAATCTTTTGAATCTCCTAAAATTTTGTAAGTTTTCAACTCTTTCCTGTTTTTTCTCAACTTTCTGTTCCCCTTTGTTTCTAAGGCATTCACTCTTATCTACAGCCTGATCATATATGATTTTTATTTTTCATTTGATTAAATTGTTCATGTAATGATATCTACGTTTTGATACTTTAAATTTGAAATATTTCTTTTAAATCTAGGTTAAGGTTCTAATGACTTTCATAATCAAATTTTCTTTTCTCTTTGTCAACGAATAATTGTTATGGACGGAAATGCAATTTCTTCAGAACTCATTTCGAGTTCTTATGCCAATTCTTTTGCAGTAAATTGAACTGATTATAAAAGCACTTTCCTTGGAAGATTTCATGGAAAGTTGTTGCCATTAGATATAGGTATATGCTGTATTTTCCCCATGTGAATTTATTCATTATTGTTAAATAATTGTGATTATTTGAACATTATCTTTTTAATTTGCAGTAAGGAATGTTTTTGTGGCGGTGATGATATTCCATCGGAATATCGCGTTCCGAATAGAGAATGTAATATGAACTGTACTGGGGACGATACTTCTCTTCTCAGATGTGGAGGATTCCTTCGTGCATATATCGTTGAAACTGGATTAGGAAGTAAGATATTTCTCATATGCTATATGGCGTATATAATTCTCTTTTCTACTTGATTCATATATATATATATATATATATATTATTTATATATATATATATATAGTAGTTATATAGTAGTATATATATATATATATATATATAGTATATATATATATATATATATATATATATATATATGATATATATATATATATATATATATATTTTTATATATATATATATATATATATATATATAT
>JABUQX010068142.1:0-7500 GCA_015478945.1 Trachelipus rathkii | reverse complement strand
ATATATATATATATATAGTATAGTATATATATATATATATATATATATATATATGTTATTAATATGTTATATATATATATATATATATATATATCTTCTTCTTTCTTCATTCGCCTTTATATTTCCCAAGAATGGGAGTAAGGTGTGTAACGAGCATCAGAAAAGAAAAGCAGTGGAAGAACATGACACATGTCGAAAAGAAAGTCCAGCCTTACCGCCCCCTCAGTACCATTAATTAGAGAACTCGTCGCAGTCAGAAAACCACCCTAAAGCTTCATGGGACCGCGATGACCACTATGGTAGATCGTCATGCGGGGTGGGTTCATCCCTGGGTCTAGGTGGGGCCACAACCATACCCTTCTCACACCTCGCCACTCACCTGTTGTACACCTTTCTTTCTCGTTCCTACCAAACCTCAGATTTCTCTCCTTCAAGCATTTCGTTTACCGACCAATCCACTCCTTTCTTCTCGGTCTCCAGCCGGTTTGTTCCCCAACACACCTGCCACTCATACATCCGCTAATCGACTATCATTCATCCTTTCCATATGACCAAACCATTCAACAACATATTTCATTTATTCTCTCATTTATCCCTTTCTTTTCACACCACACCTCTCCTAATGCTCACATTCCTCATTTGTCACCTTCACACCTAGCACACCCTAAGATATTGTCCATCTGAACACATTGAACTTAGATCTACTCTTATTCCAGACCATAAGTCTCACTACTATACACAGGTAACAACATGCCCTTATGTAAGACCCTAGCACTCCAAGACTTAGTCCCTTTACACTCACCAAGATTTAACTGTACCAGCCACCTTCCTGCCATCTCACAACTTTCCTACTGGCCACTCTGCACGTCCGTTCCCTTCATTCAACATAGGCCCTAAATATTTAAATCAGACACTTGTTCCATAAGCTACTTCATCTAACATAACTTCTCACTGAGGAGTGTCCTCACTCACAACCATAACCTGACTCTTATCTACGTTTACTTTCAAACCTCTCCTTTACACACCCTGCCAAATCTTCTACCATCTCCTTCAGATTCGCCACAGAACCAAATCATCCGCACAGGTAGGGCACTCCCCACCACACCCCCATTCTCCATACCCATTTTAACATTTCTTACCATCCTCACCCTGAATTCTTTCATAATCTCATCCATATGCAAATTAAATAACCAAGGAGATATAACACAACCCTGTCTTACCCGCAAATCCCAACCAATCACCATTGACTATTTATTTTTTAAATATATCGCTTAATTATCAGTCATACATACTTTTGACTCCATTCAGAAGTTTACCACTAACACTATCACTAACACCTGCCATAAACCCTCCCTATTAACTCTATCATACACCTGTTGCAATCCATAAAACCTAAATATAATTTGTTTTTCTCCCTCATTTTCAATCATTTGTTTCAATAAAGATTTGATCCAATACATCCTCTAATACCTTCCAAACGCACCTTGTTCTTCACCACATCAGTCCTTCAGTCACTGACGCAATTTTCGACCAAAATATGCCAGCATATACCTTCCTGGCAACACTCAATAAATTTATTCTATAATTTCGGCTAGTTCTTATTCCCCTACCCTTATATAGGGTACTATTACTGCTCTAATTCGGAACTATAACCTCTATAAACGCTTTATTACACAACTTCAAATCCAATCTGTCACCATCTCGCCTCGTTCTGATCATTTCACCAGTAATTATTCTAGGCCTGCAGATTTACCATTCTTCAACTTTTCACTCTACCCATTACCTCCTCTTTACTAATAACCTCATCCCAAAATACCTATTCTTCTTGTTCATCAAACCCACACACATTCACTATCACCTCTTCATTACTGTTAATATTGTGCAGATTTTCGAAGTGTTCTTCCACACTTCTCTCACACCTACTTCATCAGTTGCTAAAAAGAATCCATCTCCTATTCATTATTCAGATCTCCTTATTCTATTCTCTTAACTCCGCGTCGCCCCTTGTAAGTCCCCATTCATCCTCCTTCCAAACGTTCATTACCTCTTGCTTTCCACATACACCTTTTAGTATTTATTTTTCCTCCTTATATACTCCCAAACATCCTTCTTTTGAGTCTTCATCATTTGCTTTTAGTACATTCAATCACGCTTCTTTACCTTAACTGCTTTCATCACCTCTTCATTCCACTTCTCACTGTTAACATTCTTACTTCCTACTTTAGTACATCCACATACTTCTTTTGCACTACTAACAATTACTTCCTTCATTTGCCTCAGATTTGTTCAGTATCAACTTGTTCCCATTCAACCGTTTTACTAGCGAGCGTTCTCACATACTTATCCTTATTGTCTTACCACTTAACTTCTCACCTCTTAATTTTACCTACCTTTCTCGCAACACCTTCTCCTTCCATCCGCCCCCACTAACTTAATTTTTACATAGAACAACATAATATAGCAGTATATATAGCAAGATATATATATATATATAGCAGTATAAGAAGGGTTAGCATAAGTATAGCAGTGTATATATATATATATATGTTATGTTATATACATATATATTATTATTATAGAATAGCAGCATATATATATATATATAGCAGTAGCATATATATATATATATATATGTTAAGGTATATATATATATATGTTATATAGTATTATATATATATATATATTATATATATATAGCTTATATATATAGTTAGTTATATATATATATATATATATATATATATATATATATATATATATATATATATATATATATATATATATATATATATAAGTTATACATATATAGTCTCATATATATATTGCTTGGAAAAATGTCGTTTGACACGAGAACATACACTGTGGAAATTTTCTCCCCAATAACAATACTAGTAGGATTTATGAAAATGCATTGCCTGTTATTTATTTCTATTAGTGTTTTATGGTCTGTTTGGCGATATGAAGTCTACTCCGTGTAAATAGTGTGGATATATATAAGTTATATATTATATATAATATATATATATATATATATAGGTATATATATATATATATATATATATATATATATATATATATATATATATATATATATATATATATATATCTCTGTGTGTGGGGGAGAAAGAATTTCCCACATCGTATGTCCTGCGTGTCGTAGAAGTCGACTAAGGGGCGATGATTGCTGGGTTGGTTGCCCATTACCACCTATTTCTTGCTAGGAATGCTGATGCATGCCTCGAAGATGGTCGTGACCGTAAACGACCTTCTAACTTTCGGCGAAATTGTATGAATCGTATGGCTACATGTACATGGAATGTTTAGGAGAAGAGGAGAGAGGTGATGGATGTATTTAGAAAGGGCAAATTTAGATTTGCTCGCTGTGACTGAAACAAAGATGAAAGGAAAAGGTGAAATTGAGTGGTGTGATGTGAAATGTGTGCGTGCTGGTGTGGAAGAGAATGAGAGAGGGAAAGAAGGAGTTGCAATTTTGATGAGTGACCTGTGGTACAAAGCTATGGTAGACTTTGTGTGTGTGAGTCCTAGAATTCTACTGGTTAAATTTAAGTTTGAAAAGGTCAAGGTATGTGTGGTTGTGACGTATTGTCCATCTGAGGGAAACGTTGAAGAGTACGATTTTCTGGAATAATTTGAATGATGTCCTGGATGGTGAGTAGATTTCAGATTGATAGTGTTGGGGGACCTGGAATGGTTGGATAGGTGATCAAAAAGGGATGGTATACCAGGTGGTTTTGGGGTGGGGAGAAAATGAGAATGGTAGGAAGGTGATTGATTTCTGTGAAGAGAGAGGTATGTGTGTAAGTAATACTTTCTTTAAACACAAGAGTATCCATAAGTATACTAGAGTTGGTGTAGGTAGAGATGGTATCGAAGTGAAAAGTATGATTGATTTTGTGTTGGTGAAGAAGGAGATGTTGAAGTATGTGTTGATGTTAAATCAGTGAGGGGTTTAGAATGGGATTATCGGATCATTATGTTATTCTATGTAAAATTAAGTTAGAGGAGAGGAAGGTGATACGGAAGGAAGTAGGTAAAATTAAGAGTGAGAAGTTAGGTGAACAAGACAATAAGGATAAGTATGTAAGAGCGCTCGCAAGTAAATCGGTTGAATGTGAAAAAGTTGATACTGAACAAATCTGGGGCAAATGAAGGAAGCAATTGTTAGTAGTGCAAAGGAAGTGTGTGGATGTGCTAAAGTAGGAAGTAAGAATGTTAACAGCGAATGGTGGAATGAAGAGGTGATGAAAGCGGTTAAAGGTAAAAAAGAAGCGTGGTTGAATGTACTAAAAGCAAATGATGAAGTTTCAAAAGAAAGATGCTTGGAATTATATAAGGAGGAAAAAAGAAATACTAAAAGGTGTATACGTAGGAGAAAACAAGAGGTAAATGAACAGTTTAGAAGGAGGATGAATGAGGACATACAAGGAAATAGGAAGCTCTTTTGACTGGAAGGAAAGGTTAAGCATGAGAATAAGAGGAATCTGCTTAGAATAATCAATAGGAAGGTGCTTTTGTAACTGATGAAATGGATGTGAGGGGAGTGTGGAAAGAACACTTCAAAAATCTGCACAATATTAACAGTAATGATGAGGTGTTAGTGAATGTGTGTGGTTTTGATGGTGCAAGAAGAGGTATTTTGGGGATGAGGTTATTAGTAAGGAGGAGGTAATGGGTAGGGTGAGAAAGTTGAAGAACGGTAAATCTGCAGGTATAGATGAAATTACTAGTGAAATGATCAAGAGCGGAGGCGAAGATGGTGATTGATTGGATTTGGAAGTTGTGTAATAAAGCGTTTATGGAGGGTATAGTTCCAAGGGATTGGAGGAGAGCGGTAATAGTACCCTTGTATAAGGGTAAGGGAGCAAAGGGGAACTGTAGAAATTATAGGGGAATAAGTTTATTGAGTGTTGTAGGGAAGGTATATGCTGGTATTTTGGTCGAAAGAGTGCGAGTGACTGAGGGACTGATTGTTGAAGAACAAGGTGCGTTAGGAGTGGTAGAGGATGTGTGGATCAAATCTTTACATTGAAACAAATGATTGAGAAAATGAGGGAGAAGAAGAATAAATTATATTTAGGTTTTATGGATTTACAACAGGCGTATGATAGAGTTAATAGGAAGCTTATGGCAGGTGTTAGTGATATATGGTGTTGGTGGTGGCTTCTGAATGGAATCAAAAGTATGTATGACGATAGTGAAGCGTGTGTAAGAATAAATGGTGTCAATGGTGATTGGTTTAGGATTAATAGCGGAGTGAGACAGGGTTGTGTTATGTCTCCTTGGTTATTCAATGTGTATATGGATGGGGTTATGAAAGAATTGAGGTGGGGATGGCAGGAAATGGTGTTAGAATGATGGAGAATGGAGAGAGTAGGGATGTGCCCTACCTATTATATGCGGATGATTTGATTTTGTGTGGTGAATCTGAAGAGAGTTTGAGAGGATTGAGAGATTTGGAAGGGTATGTAAAAGGAGTGGTTTGAAAGTAAACGTAGATAAGAGTAAGGTTATGGTTGTGAGTGAGGACAGTCCAGTGTGAAGTTATGTTAGATGGTGAGCAGCTGGAACAGTGTCTGAGTTTAAATATTTAGGGTATGTGTTGGATGAGAAGGGAACGATGATGCAGAGTGCAGTATGATAGTTATGAATCGTAGAAAGGTGGCTGGTGCAATTAAATCTTTGGTTGATATAAGGGGACTAAGTCTTGAGTGCACAGAGTCTTACATGAGGGTATATTAGTTACCTGTGTTATTGTATGTAGTGACTATGGTCTGGAATAAGAAGTATAGATCAAAAAGTTCAATGTGTGTTCAGATGGACAATCTTAGGGGCATGCTAGGTGTGAAAGAATTAATAAAGTGAGGGAACGTATTAGAGAGTGGTGTGGTGTGAAGAGTGGGTAAATGAGAGAATAAATGAAAGTATGTTGAGATGGTTTGGTCATGGAAAGATGAATGAAAGTCGGTTGGTTAAGGGATGTATAGTGGAGAGTGTGTTGGGAACCGACCGGCTGGGAGACCGAAGAGAGTGGATTGAGTCAGTGAACGAATGTTTGAAGGAGAGAAATGTGAGTTTGGCAGAGGCGAGAATAAAGGTGCATGATAGGAGAGAATGGCGGGGTTTTGTATGGGGGCATGGTTGTGGCCCACCTGGGCCAGGGGATGAACCCTTACATTGGACGATTTACCATAGTGAAATCCGTCGTCCCATGATGCTCTAGGATTTTCTGTTCAGACGAGTTTCCTCACTAATTAATGGTACAGAGGGGCGGTAAGGCTTGGGCTTTCTTTCGACTTTTGTCATGTTCTCCTACTGCTTTTCTTTTCCGATGCTTGTACAGCACCTTACCCCCAATCTTGGGGCAAAGAGGAAGGTGAAGAAAGAAAGAAAGAAATATATATATATATATATATATATTTATTTATTTATTTATTCCAGCGTCAATATTACCTCTATCGGGAGCTTCTTAAGTTGGAAAATATTTTTAATAATGTAGTAGTATCAAGAAAGAGATTTTCATCAATTTGGGGCGGCACCTCCTTATTAACAGTTCTGTTGCATTGCATGGAATTAGCCATACGAAAAGACTGGAAATGGGACTTTATTATTAACTTGAGTGAATCGGATTTTCCTGTGAAGTAAGACTTGAATTATTTTTTTTGTAATATCTTAAATATGTAATAGTATTTCTTTGTCTTTATAAGGTTATTTAAAAAAAAAAAAATTTTGTGATTATAACTAAGTATTTTTAATTCATAATACAAATTATATAATTCTGAAAAAGTTACTTTACGATTAAGAGTTTTTTATTATAAAAATATCTTTGATTTTCAATATTTTTTACAATTTTTAGTTTAATAATAATAATAATAATAATAATAATAATAATAATAATAATAATAATAATAATAATAATAATAATAATAATAATAATAATTATAGTTTTTTAATGTGATTGTAGAACCAACCAAGATTTGGTTGACTTTTTGTCAGCCAACAAGAATAGAAATTTTTTGAAGTCTCACGGACACGAAACTCACAAATTTTTAAAAAGGCAAGGCTTGGACAGGACCTTCTTGCAATGTGATAACCACATGTGGATACTTGGTGAAAGAAAACTTCCTGTTGGTAAGAAATAATAATAATAATAATAATAATGATAATAATAATAATAATAATAATAATAATAATAATAATAATAATAATACACACACACACACACACATAATAATAATAATAATAATTAGTAGTAGTAGTAGAGTAGTTGTAGTAGTAATTTTTTAAGGTTAATTCTTTACTTACCTCTCAATCCTTCTCACCCTTTTGAAATGTAAAATATCACTAGTATGGTTTTTCTCAATTTAAAATAATAATAATAATAATAATACACACACAATAATAATACAATAATAATACACACACATTATTAATAGCAATAATCACCCACCTTCTTCCCAGACTAGTGTCTGCCTGCACTAG
>JABUQX010068141.1:25000-38060 GCA_015478945.1 Trachelipus rathkii | reverse complement strand
AGTAAGAGGTGCAAACTACTATTATTATATAGGTATATAACAATAATACTTATATAATAATATATATCATACATATAATGTAATATATATATTATACATAATATAATATAACTATTATTAATCATATAATATATATTATATATATTATTATATATATTTTTTATTCTGTTTTTTTTTTTTTTTTTTAAGTTAACACCACCACTCGGGCAAATCCCTAATCTAGGAGGGTGGTGTGCTCAATTATTTGTCTGAGCAAGACGGAAGCCAAGAAGTAGAATAACACACTCTACGACGTCCCGAATAGTGACGACCTGGGTCCTGTTCGCTTAGTTGGAGACGAGTGCTGCTAACAGCTGAGCTACCGACGCGGCATTTTTGGTGCTTGATACCATTCCTTCTGACTTATACGAGCTGACTCTACGCCGAATGTCCCATTCTTCTTATCATTCTCATAATGAAATAACTAATCCAAATGATGTTTTGTCCCATTTATATAACTTTAAATTAACTTTGTTCTAATCAAAAAGAATCTAGATTAAAATTTTGTTGCTCCTCCGGTTATATTAAATTAGATTTTATTTTTAAAATTTTGTTTAAATTTTATAAAAATTTTGTAATTACTATTTCTAAAAAGTTTCTTCAAAGTCTGAATAAATGTTCTTCATAGGACACATCTCCTTCAACCAGCACTCAAACTTGCTAATCGCCTCGTAGGCAAGGCTCTTGTGTTTCTATGGTAACTCTTTCTTATAACCTTTCTTCTAAATCTTCTCTTTTCTTTTCCACTCTCTTTTTTAATATATATATATATATACTATACTATATATATTATATATAAGATATATATATATATATTATTATAGTATATAAATATATATGATTATATATATAATTATATATATACTACTATTATATATATATATATATATATCTATATATATTACTATTATATTATATATCATATATTATAATAATAATATACTATATTTCATTCCACAGGAAAGGCGACTCCTGCACATCGTGACTAACCTCGTGCTGCAGCACGAGTTGACCATTTTAGAAACTGATCTATTTTATGAAAATTTCATAATGTTCAGATAATATTCTCTTATTTTTTTTTGCCTAAGTTGGTCAAATAAATGAAAATTATTACATGATAAATATATAAGATTTTGCAAAATTGTAAAGAAAAAGGGAAGAATAGCCCCTAATTATAAAAATAACGCTTTTTAAACAAACATTAAAAATAGGACTAAACCCGTGCCCAAAGCAATTGGCGGAAATCATATTAGTGATTTAGAGTCATCAAAATTATTTTAAATTCTATGTGTTTAAAATAAAAATGATTTAAATACTATATAGCATAATAAATAATATTTTTATAACAAAAATAGAATAAAAATAACTCAGAAAATTTTACTAGAAATATTTTAGAATTATAAATACAAAAATAAAAGGTAGCTTTGAAAACTATTATTAAAATTAAGTTAGTCATAAGAATTAACAATAAAAAACGGTACCCAATAAAAAAAACATAATTTATATATATTCATCTCAAGTATTTTATTATATAATAATATATATATAATATATACTATATATATATATAATATATATATATATATATATATTATATGATATATATATATATAATATATAGATAACCACCATCAATATAAAAACAATTTAAAGTAAATAATATATATAAGTATAAACATATCATATATATATATATATATATATATATATATATATAATATATATTATATATATATATATATATATATTATATATATACTATATATATATATATATATTATATTAGTAGAGAGAAGAGGAGGAGAGAGAGAGAGAGAGAGAGAGAGAGAGCACGAGTTAGTAAAAAGTGGCTGGAGTCCGCCACTTATAATATATATATATAAATATTATAATATACATATATATAGTATATTATATATATATAATATATATATATATATAGTATATATATATATATATCATATATAAATGAAATAAAATTTAATATATATATATATAGTGGCCCTCCAATTGAGGTTGGGCCAGGGGTAAAGAAGTATACGTAAATGTTAATGTAATGTAAATGTAGGATGTAATTACCTATATCCATACTTCCTGCCCGCTGGCCCACCTTAATTGGAGGGCCACACTGATTCCAGGAAGCCGGCTGACGCCACCGGGCGGTTCCACTACAGGTCGAGGAGAGAGGATATAGAGAGTCCGGCAGCGGGTGTCGAGAAGCAGGGCACCCAGAAAGGAGGTGCTCTATTGTACTTGAGAATTGTGACATCTGGTGCAAGGGGGGGAGGTGACATTGTCTAATTTAAATATATATTTATAATTGCATGTGTTTTGGGTGGTGACCTGATCTGCTCGCGGGCGAGGTCCATTTGGCCTCATCTGGACAGCGTTTTCTTCTGGACAGCTTTTTTGGGGAGGGGGTGTTTTAATAAATTGTTATTTGGGCGGTTATTATATACATTAAGTGTTTGTTAGATGGGTATGGTTATGTGTAGTCCCATGACCTATTGGGAGGGGCGGTGGTAAATTATATTGTAAGTGTTGTAATAGAAATTGAGCTGAGGAGGAAGGTGGGATTTTAGTCTTTGTCGAGGGGATTGGAGAGAAATTGGTGACAAGGGTGGGTTGGGTTACGGGTTTTCTGATGGAATTGAGTCCCCACCCATCTCCAGATGTGTGGAAAGGTGGGGGGGATGGAGGTTTCATCGTGAAATGTTGATTGGGGTGGTTTTTTTAGTGCAACCTGTGAATAATTCTGAGGCTGTATTTTGAGAGATTTGTAATTTATTTTGTATTTCATCTTGTATAGTGCTGGAAACCATGCTGGTGAGGCGTAGTTTAAATTTTGTTCTAAAGAAGTTGTTGTATATCTGGTTCGAAATAGTTTGTGTAGTTTCCTGGAAGAGAATGGTTAGGGTGTGAGTAGGTAAGAGAAATGCTTTAGTTTAATTCTTCGATTTGAGTTTGCGGAACGTGACATGTTTGGTTCGATGTGGGGGGAAAACGTCATGTGGGTGTCGTAGGTAAGTCCTAGTGTTTTGGGATTTCTGTTTAAAGGAAGCGGGGATTGTATGTTACAAGCATGGTGATTATGTGGAATGACGAGGAAGGATTCGAATGACGGTCAGATGGTTAAAAAGGGGTCGATGTTAGAACTGATTGGAGATTACTCTTAAATTTTCTAACTATTAATCGTAAGATATTACTTGGGTTTTGACTTGTGTGGGTACTGTGTTTCTACGTCTGGAAGTTTGGAGGAAATCAGAGCTGATGGTCTAATTTCTTTATGTGTTTCTGGTGTAGGTGAGGCAGTGGTAGATCTGGGATACATAAAATTGCAGTGAAAAGGTTGGGAATAAAAAGTGGAGAGACAGAATGGCTCCCTAGTGGGACGAACCGTATTAAATTGTAATTTGAATAGAATGGGAACGGGTTGTTTTAGTATAAGACTATCTTGCAGAAAGCGGATTGGTAGAAGGAGAATGTGGAAAGCATTATTTGTTTGATCATTATTCTATTCGTACCGAGGAGGAATGGAGGGATGTATTTCTGAATAAGGATGTGTGATGGCGGACTGGTGTGAATGCTTTGTATATTATGATCTATCGCTGGTTAAGCAGTAGATCTGTGAGGAAAGGTGAGTGGTTGAACGCCATTTAATAGAGTGTGATATGTTGGTGAGGGAGGTCGAGGGCCTTGTGGTTGTAAAGAGCGTTGCTCTATATTAAAATCCGTTAAGCGCCGAAGACCAATAGAATAGATTGAGTATATAGAAATTATTTGTTACTTTAATATTAGGTTCTCTAGGCAAGTTTCTGTATGGAATGCAAAGCAGGAAATTGGGGATATAAAGGAACGAAGGAGCTTGGGGTCTTTATTTTGGGTTTCTAGGTTTAGGGATTATGTATGCTTGTTTCCAGATTGGGGGAGATGTAGGTTAAAGCGTTGCCAAGATTTATGTTGTTAAAGAAGTCTGTGATTAGCGAGGATTGCGCTTTTCCTGCGACAAGGAGTTTGCTGTGCAGTTGGGATATGGAGTCATGGCCTGATGCTGTTGAATTGTTTTGAAAGGGTTTAATGGTTTCTGTTATCATAATTGTCGTGTGAATGGGGGTAGGGGTTGTGGTCTAATTGAGTTTTTCTGAGTTGTTTTTTTGATTTCCTATTATCGGGGTGTTTGGTTTACGGGAGGATGTACGCAGTAATCGTTTACGGCACAAGACTGTTCCTGATTTGCTTGTTTTTTGGGCATCGCAAGGGAGGAGGAGTATTTATCTGGTAAAGATGGGGATTACGTAGGGATGGTCGGGGGGGTTTGTTTCGTGAGTTGTTATAATTTTTTGATGACTTACCAGGTTTTCACTTATTGTCTTTGCGTTGTTCGAGATACGTTTGTTGTAGGTATTTCGATTACAAAGAAAAAAATTTATAGTGTAGGTGGTTATGAGGTTAAGAGATTTCGGGTGTTTAGGTATTTTTATTGTGGTTAGAATGTGAGGGGTAATATGGATTGGGTTTTCGAGGAGTTTCTTTGTTTATGAGTTTGGCTGACTTATTCGAGGGTTGAGCGTATTGGGCGTTGTATGAATTTTCTGTGGCCTTTGAGGTTATATGAAGCGTCTTTCAGATTTGATTGATTGTATTGTTTAAGTTGAGGGAAATGGAGGTGAGAATGCGTGATGTGCTATCGTGAATGATTGTGTTGAGGCTTGATGGTGAGTTTCGATATAGTTTAGCTATAAACTAGGGGCAGTTTGCTTTTATGTAGTTTAGTGTAACATTAGTAGTTATTCCTTGGCGGGGTGATTGATGGGGGAATTTAAAAAGATAAGAATAAGAAGGTGGTCCGATTGAGGTCAGTAATGGTGTCCCATGTTAGTAAGTGGTGTAGGGGGGGGGGAAACAGAATGTGACGTCGATCTGTAATATATAATAGTATAACTATATATATATACTATATATATTATATATATATCTATATATTATATTATATATATATATATATAATACTACTATATATATTATATATATATATATATATATATATGATTATATATATATATTATATATAGTATACTATTTATATATATAGTATATATTATATAATATATATATCCGTATATTATAAATTTACTTAATTATATATTACTTTAGGATGGTTCTAAATAGATATATATATTAATATATATATATATATATATATATATATATATATTTAAAAACTCTCTTCCTTCAGTGTCGGGAATGAGTAATAAAACAGTTTGATGCCTTTATTTTCTTTATTGAACGGATAACGACTTTCATTAAACAAATCCCAGATAATAAGTGCCAAGTAATAAATTTTGGAGCTGCGAAACACATGTATCCAACAAAACAGTCTTAGTAAAAGTGAATGTGGATAGTTGGAAAAGGAAGTCCTAAAGCCATCTGGGGAAGAATTTGGGGGTAGAGCATTTTACCATCCCTCAAAAAAAGTGAGGAGATAAATTTGGAAGTTTCGAGAGATTCTATTTTGATATAATATTATTTGTTATGTTAACTGGTTTAGAACAAATCAAAAATCCTCAAAGAAATAAAAGATTAAAAGGAGATATTTTGAGAGGTATTCAAGATATGAAATGAATATGAATTAGCTAAAAAAAAATTATTATAAGATTAAAACATATAACGAAATTGGCAACCATTACAATAAGAAGGCAGTAATGACGAAATTTTATCAGCTAAGATAGACGGGGGTATATAGACGATGCTGCGTCCGCCGCAAATGCGGTCTGCGCGAAGGAGAGAGAAAATATAGATCCAGATCAGTTTCTGATATACAGGGAGAAAAAAAAATATATAATAAAGAATTATATGGATATACAGCGAAAAATTTTCTGAAACCTAAATCTATTCCTTTTTCTTCCATAAAAATTTTTCGACATTTACAAAAGGGACATTTATCTGAATGTTTTCTTTGTAAAGAGTTCCCCGGGTCAGTGAAAAAGGAACGCGGGGGTTTATTTCTGATTGGAAGTTCGTTATAAACATATATGATATTGTCAGTGGTGGCCAAAATGGCTATAAGAGTGGAAAGGTTTGATAGAGAAATAGTCGTGTGTGATGATAAATTAGTTCATGGGTTATGTGTGAAATCTGTAAAGGCAAGCACACAGCTGGTTGCAAACGTGTGGTGTTCGCTTAATGAACAGAATATGGAGGAACTAGAGTACATAGCTCTCATAGTATTGCGAGCCCTTGGTAACTTGGTCCGGAGAAACCAAATGTAAGCGAGAAGTTTAACATGTGTATAATGCTATAGGGATCTCTTTCGGAAAATGGAATGATCATTAGAGAGTGCATTAGTAAGGGATTAATCTTCCAGGGTGAATTAAAGGACCTAAGAAAAGGATTAAATTTATAGTAAGAGGTTTTCGTGGAACGTGTGGTTGGTATTATAGGATTCAACACATGTAGGAGTAGGTAGAAGTAAGAAGGTTATAAAATCTTACGGGGGAAAAGTAGAGAGAGTTTCGTTTATAAGAAAGGAATCACAATGCATATGAGAAACTAGATGCTACAATTTAATCTTTGAGTACATCGTCGATTACTGTAAGTATGTTTTAAAGTTTAGAGTGTATGTATAATAACAATTAATGAATTCTATGCTGCATTTTCAGATTCTTTGATGAGGGTTTAGGGGTTAAATGGGAGGCAAACCGAAGAGAATGTGGTTTAGATAATAGTGTTTAATGAAAAATACTTGCACGTGCTGATGGGAATTGGATAATTATGACTGAAGCTGTTTCTTCGTGATTGACATCGAAAAATTGCAGTGACTTTATCTGTCGAAATCAAAATATGATCATTCTTCTCGTACACGCTTGTGTTAAGACTATTAAAACAATGTCATCGTTAAGTGAGAAAAGAAATTTTAAAATAATTTTAACTCAGGAACAAAATAAGCAAGAATTTTTAAGTATAAATAATTAATTGAAAAAAAAATCTCATCTCCATAGATATTAATTGTAAAATTTTTTAATGTTTCCTTAAATAACTTTATTTTTTCTTAAGTTAAACATTTGAACTTCGCAAGGAATTTCTAAGGAGTGTAACGCCTTTTAATATTTTATCAAAATCACCTCTCTGATGCTATCTGCTGGTGGCGAGGAGGAGAAAAACTTAATTGAAGTCTAAAGTGTTCTTGTGAATTTCGTGTTTGCTTGAGTGGTTGTAGTTGTGGTATTGGATAATGTATTTTGTTTCAGTTGATATGTCTGTCAACGTATGATAGGTGTTTATTGTGTGTTAATATACCTTGGTCGGTTGTTGGTCAAAGGTGATTGGAAATGTTAATGGATGTTGCTTTTTTAAAGGACGTGATTTGTGGTATGTGTTCTGTTGTTTATATCCCTCATCATTAACAGAATATGGTATTCTTTTGTGAGCTCTCTTACTTTTGAAGTTTTTCACCACTATGGACATGAGTTTGGCATGTAATGATGTTTTCAGTCGTAATGTGTGAAGATTTTGACCTTTATTTAAGCAGTGTAGAATGTGTTTGATGATATAACCTGAGTGAATTATAAGCTAACGAGGAAAGTAGATAGAAAGTGGTCTATATGTTCTTCAATATTAATCTGAGAGACATCAGTCTAGGCACAGAAATCTACAAGAAGTCTATCCCCATTTGCGCAACAGCGCTCTTAGGTGATAATCACGGTCTAGTGACCGAGGAGTGGTGATGTTAAACAAAAGTGGAAGAGTAGATAAGTGAGAACTTTGAGGAAGGGTTTTGACAAGTATGCTCGTGTGCAAGGTCATGGTGGTTCGATTCTGTTTATTCTGTGAGATCGGCAATGGTTTAGAGAAATTCCTGTGGCGATTTAGGTATAACGAGAATGTGCTGCAATGTGTCAAAGAATCTGCCTATGATGATTCTGATCAAGAATGTTTAAAGGCGAGCAGGCATGATAAACAGTTATAATTTTAATAGAGTTTGAGAATCGGACTCGGGTGATTTATATGGAGAACTTTAATCAAACACTGACTTACATAACCTCACCAAGATTACAAAAGCCGCCGCGCACGCAAATATACAATATATAAAGAATATCCAACCTAACCCATCGAGTACACATGATTCACTAATCATACATATACTGACTTCACTACCTATCACTTGATGCAGACCACCATACTCAGAACTAATTATACCGCTATAGCAAAAAACACTCATAAGACCCCCACACGACTCTTCTTGTACCTACCGAACTATTTCGGTTTGAAGAAATCACCATAACACAACCGCACTTCGTCTCATTCTAAGTCACACAACATAATACATCAAACGCACACTGTAAAAACACCAACCACTTAGAATGCACCACCTCATCAGAACACCTCGATGAACTTAACTACACAAGACTACACATGATCACTCATATCCGATCACTAAATGCGTGTATTTCAAACAACCGACTATGCGAGCCACAAACCTCAGGCAGATCCCCTAATCATCCACACTAAATATTACTAATCAGACCCCGCCCTCACTTCCTATATCAGCAAACATCGTAATCCTCAATCACAAGTTTACCACCAAAGCAGACCTCCAGACTAACAGACCCCACATATCAACAGTAAACGCTTCGTGATCAATAATCCACAACTTCAACCCATCATACACAACCCATCTCTATACTCATAAACAATATTACTACTATCTCACAGTTAATCACCCCCTCCCAAACATTCAAACGCAGATATCCCCACTGAGTCTCATAATCACTGCTTACTGATCTCCTAGCATACGAACAATATAACATATGTCCAAGTTAGAGAAAGCCGTTAATCTGACTCCATGAACATCACACAATTATCAACAAATCCATGACGCTCTTAAATCTCGACTTACATACTCGAACCATATCTACATCATCTATCATCTACATACACACTCATCAACTATCTCCATCTAACCACACGCACCAAGCAACAACAAATAAGTAATAAGCCATACCAAGACACTGCATCTAATAAAAAACACTAGAATCCCAATACTCCAAAGATCAACTAAGATAACCACTATACCATCTCAACTTCCATCCCACATAAAGATTAGTATCTCTGGAGGACTAGCAAGGTGTGTTAGTCCCATGGCGTGGCTATTATCCACTTGAATTACATTTGTGCTAACTCTATCTACTATCTTATTTGGGAATAGAGCCTTGGCATTTGCTTTGCCATTTTCTAAATCTACTATATTAACGCTACCTACAGTTTTGTCTCCGGTGTGAGCATTCGCGTTGCCCTTATTTAAATCTTCTATATCAATGCCAACCTCAGTTTTGCTTAAAGTATGAGGAGATGAATCCCCTAAAATTTTCCCTTTTAATAAATTTTCCTGAGAATTTATGTTACTTTTAGTACAATCTTTAACTACTTTTGTATTGATATTTGCGATACCATTTTGAGACTCAGTCATGTTAACTATTCTGTTTGGTATAAGAGAATTTTCTACCCCTTGAAAATCATGCTTTAAATTTGTGTTAAAATTCTCGTCGATGTTAATGCATACATTATGAGCTAAAGTATTAGAAAAATTATGAGAGTGATTTGGAGTATTAACATTATATTTGTCATGCAAAAAGCTTTTAAACCTATTTGAATTTACATTTTTAAGATAAATAGGTCTAATGTCTACATTAGAACTATCCGTTACAAACGTTTCAGCTGCTGAGCTGCGAACATTGAGAGTCCCACTGTGGGGATGTACCATGGCTCTATTTGGATTTCGATCGGAAATAGTAGAGTTGTTTCTTCGAAAATGCTCATCTTTGTATGGGTGTGCGTAAGGTTTGGGAGTTCTTTTGAGTAGAGGAGAAGGCTTACGCCAGTTGTCCACCATAGCCTCCTGTGTTGCAAAATGTATGAATGGTGATTTCACGCTTTGTTTGTGATTCCATTGGGAAACGTTGGAAGGAGATGGTTGTTGGAACCGATGGTTCTGGAGAGTTTCAAAAAAATTTGCGGCGCAATTGTGATTTTTCAACGTTTCCTTCGACAACTGGGTATTGCCTGTGCACATATAGTGGGGCGGAGGTGCCCAAATTTTGAGTGTGAATGAGTTGCATCACTTAAGCGTTTTTGTGATGAATGATGAGACTTTTGCTCTTTTTACTATATTACTATAATTTATTATAAGACTTAATAAAAAAATTGATAATTTTAAAATAGTTTATGAGAGAAAGATGTATATAACCCCGCAATGAGGTTATATACGGTATACCTTGTGTTTTACTTTAAGTCGCTCCTTTGATTTATCCTTGGCACTTTTGGGATTGATAAGTTGCGGAAATCTTCGCCACTCTAAATCACTGCTTCGGACAATATTTGCGTATCTTCTCTTCAGGGCGCCACTTTCACACAGTGGCGGTCTGCAAGGTCTCCACTTTAAAAACTCTCTTCCTTCAGTGTCGGGAATGAGTAATAAAACAGTCTGATGCCATTATTTTCTTTATTGAACGGATAACGACTTTCATTAAACAAATCCCAGATAATAAGTGCCAAGTAATAAATTTTGGAGCTGCAAAACACATGTATCCAACAAAACAGTCTTAGTAAAAGTGAATGTGGATAGTGGGAAAAGGAAATCCTGAAGCCGTCTGGGGAAGAATTTGGGGGTAGAGCATTTTACCATCCCTCAAAAAAAGTGAGGAGATAGATTTGGAAGTTTCGAGAGATTCTATTTTGATATAATATTATTTGTTATGTTAACTGGTTTAGAACAAATCAAAAATCCTCAAAGAAATAAAAGATTAAAAGGAGATATTTTGAGAGGTATTCAAGATATGAAATGAATATGAATTAACTAAAAAAAATTATTATAAGATTAAAAATATAACGAATTAGCAACCATTACATAAGAAGGAGATAATAAAATTTATCAGCTTTAGGAAAAGCGTGGGTATGACGATACTGCGCACGGGATATGCGCGAGAGGGAAGAAAAATATAGATCCAGAAATTCTGATAACCGAAAGAAAGAAAATATAATAAAAATTATGAAAAGAAAAAGATTTGTCTTCCTAATTTTCTTTTTCTGTTAAAAATTTTTCGACATTTACAAAAGGGACATTTATCTGAATGTGTTTGTTTATATATATATATATATATATATACTATAATATATATATATATATATATAATAATATATAATTATATATATATATATATAATATATAGTATATATATATATATATAATATATTATAATTTTCCTTATTCAACCTATTCACTATTCAACCATACCCTCTGCGAGATCATGTATTGACCTGTCAGGTGCCCTCTGCAGAACCTCCTCCATGTTCTATCTTCGTACATTCTTCTCTCTTCCACATCCACCATAGATACTCCTCTGACGTTCATCGCATCTTCCACCGCATCCTTCCATCTTTTCTTCGGTCTGCCCGCAGGTCTACGGCCCACTGGCGTCCATTCCAGCATCTTTCTTGGTCCAGTTCCCTCTTCCATTCTCTTCAGATATCAGTATCATCTCAGTTGATTCTGTTGTAAATATATATATATTGATCCAATTCTCAGCTCTCTCCGTATTCCTCACTTCTCCGCCTATCTCTCAGGGTAACTCCCCAATCAATCTCAACACCCTCATCTCCGCAGCCTCTACTCTTCTTATCTGTGTTGTATTCAGTGTTCAGCACTCTGATCCGTACACTATTAATGGTCTTAGTATTGTTTTATATACCACATTTTCACTTCTTTGGTATTAGCTGTTTCTTCGATACTGGTATAATCTCCTACGTTTCTGAGAGAAAACCTTATCCTCTCGCCTAATCTCTCCCCCTGACCTCCTTTCCCTTCCATCATTACTCAAAAGTATTTGAATTTGTTCACCTGCTGTAGTCCTCTTCCTTCTATATTGATGTTCAGTTCTGCTCTTTTTCTAGCTATTCTCATTACTTCCGTCTTCTCCGTGTTCATCTTCATACCGATTTCTCGCATTTGGGCATTCCATCTGTTTAACATTTTCTGCAGACCCGCCCCCTCCTCCACTATCAAAGCTGCATTATCTTCTTATAGCAGTGTGTGTTCATTGTCTACCTATCTACTTATTCTCTTAAATCCATAATCCATATATAATATGAATAGCAGGAACGAGGGCAAAATGCCCTGTGTCACTCCTGAATTTACCTCAAACCATCCTTCTTCTCTTACTTCTCCCCTTATCTTATTTCTTGTACGGCAGTATGTACTTTTATTGCTCTTTTTAATTTTGTGATTTCATACTCTGTTCTCCAGTCTATAGCATAGCTTTCCCTATTATCCTATCAAAGGCCTGCTCAAAAAAGTCTACAAACGCCACATCTGCTCCTTTATTCCATTCTATTGTTTTTTTCTATCAAAGAAGATTGGTTCCATTGTACTTTTTTCCGCTCTGAAGCCGTATTACCAACTTCAGTTTATCTTCAACTTGGTTCTCAGTCTCATCTCCAATATTCTCCAGTATTATTTTGCTAGCAACATCAGTAAAGCATTCCTCTTAGTTGTTACAAATTCTTTATCCCTTCTTATATAAGGGCAAAAATCACGCTTATCCATTCTTCAGGTATTCTCCTCTTTGCCCATTATTTCTCAGTAATTCTAGAGCCATACCCCACTCCTTCTCCAGTCTTGATAATTCAAGCATTCAGTCCATCGGTCCTGGGCTTTTTCCATTCCTTAGCGTTTTAATTGCCTCTCTTATTTCCTCCAGCAAAATCCCCTCTGTCCTTTTTCCTTCCTCCACCACCTCCCGTTCCCTCTCCATCTGCACCTCCTCAACTTCAAATCTCAACAATTCCTCAAAGCATTCTCTCCATCTTTCCAACACCTCCTCTTCCCCTACCAACGTTTATCCCTCCTTATTCATTATAACGTGCGTTTCTGGTTCTTTCGAGGTTCTCATACTTTTAGCCAATCCAAAGATTAAATTTTTTGTTCCCATCATGTTCTCCTTCAGATGCGACGCTATTTTTACCCATG
>JABUQX010068141.1:0-17500 GCA_015478945.1 Trachelipus rathkii | reverse complement strand
AACATTGTACTCGGTGTAAGTTCATTTAAGGCTATTGGGTAATGGTGACTGCCGTATAAATAACAAAGCGGGACCAGGTAGAGCGATCCATAAGAGAATGGAAGCAAAAAGAAATATCAATATAAGAAAAAGAGTGTGTATCTAAACGTGAATATGTAGACAGTCCTGTGTTAAGGCATCCTAGGACAAATGGTGTTAGGATCAGGATATCTACAAGAATTTTAGACTTAGACGAGGTGACAGAGTCGTCCCATATAAGGGATGGCGAAGGTTGAAGTCTCCTAGTATAACAACCGGACTAGGGAGCTGCTTGAAAAGATCAGCTAAGTTGACCTTAGTAAACTCACTACTCGAAGCCAAGTAGATCGAGCAGACAGTAAGGTCGGCGGACAGATGAATTCGTGTTGCCACTGCATTAAGTCTAGTTTAAAGAGGGACTGGGGAATAGGGGGCAGATTTATGAATGAGCATTCCTGCACCTCTTTCTATAGAGGTTAGCGGCGATTTATATTCCGACGGTTGGAAGAGGTCGCGATGACATAGTTTAAGTTCCTGCAACATAAGCACTTTGGTGTACAAATGTTTATTAGTTGAACAAGTTCGGAATTATAGTAGCAGCCAAGACAATTATGAGGATGGTCATTTTGAGACAGTTGGAATGTTGGAAGTGGATTCAGATGGGAAGGAAGGGATGAGGCGTGGGTCTCGACGAGGAGGATCAACAAATCCTGGGGTGGTTAAGGAATAGTCTAACAACAAAGACCCGTTTTGGCTGGAAGATTTCAGTGGCATTTGGTGGAGGGGCTTCGCCATGAATGGTTAGTAGAGTTCAACCGAGTTCATTCTATTGTATGGACTTGGCTGGTCGTTGGAAGAGCAACCAAAATGTTCGTTTAGGAGTGGAAGCGATATCAGCATCTGCCAAGCAAGCAGATTAAGAAATGGGTAGAAAAATAAGGGAATGTTTATATGGAGGCAGTGTAAGAAGATGACACCGAAAAAGTGTCACTTTTTTGCAAAGAAGTTCGAGTTGGTTGCGATATTGGGATCCAATATGGGATACGTTGGGTTACGGAGGTCAGACGCTAGAGACTTTGCTAGTGGGTGATTTTGGAAAACTGGACAATTTGGGTTAAGATTGAGAACCTCTGGGTCCTCTTTCGTGCCACCAACAGATTTAGAACGGTTTTTCATTCATCTCTCTCGGAAGCGCAAGAAGCACTAGAGGGAGAGTGGGTCGTCACATCAAGCTAGATTTGGGAACTATTACTTCATCCGCTAAGGCATAGAATCCTTTAGAGAGTGCTGAGGTAGGAAATTCGGAAGTTAAAGGAAGGTTCACAAGAGCTGGAATAATTTTGCAAGCTATCAGAGTTGGCTGATGGGCTGTTCAATAGCCATGATTGGTTGGGTACAACCTATTGAAGTCTTTGCTTCTGTCTCAGGAATAGACTTATGACGAACTCTTCCGAGTTGCATTTTCTAACATGTGAGGTCAGTGTTCTTTGCTTTAGAAATTCGTGTTTTGTACTTTAGCGAATAACCTTTAGCTTTGGGATTATTCTTTTCTTTGCGTAGGAACATCTTTTTCAGGAATTTGAGTAATGGTGGGAGACAGATTAGGGGACATAGACGCAGGCCTCTTACTTGAGTTTGGCGAATTCATCGGGAAGGTATGGAAGAAAGTGTCTTGGCAGGAAATGCTCTCCAACCCATGAAAACTAGTACTGGCAGTAGGGTTGTTAATGGCATTTTGAACGCGAGATTGAATCAAGGGCTGCTTTTGGACTATTTAAGAAGTCGGTAGTATAGGGTATAGCAATGTAGGTTGCAGTAACTGTTGGAGTTTCGCTAGAATTTGGAGGAAGTTCTACTGGAATGGAATTGTGTCGGTGGATTAAAGTGCGGAGGCAGGTGGGCTGCTGCGATTGTAGTAAAAGATTACCTTTGTCTTGTGGGATATTTGTCTTTGAGCTGGTGTATGGCATCTCTCCTGCTCTATTTTTGTATGGTACATAACTCCAAAACCTCCTGTTCAAACAGGTAAGATGATCATTTTAAGGAAGAGGGACTGTGGGGTTCTCCACAGTTTTTGCAGTGTGGTGTGTTTTCACAGGGAATATGAAATTCTTCTCCGCTGACTGAGCATGTCATGTGGTCCCCTACAATATTTTCGGTGATTACTAAGCCGTTGGGATTTAAAGCAACGTCTGGATCGAGGAATAAATGTACGAAGGTGGAAAAGGAGCACTTAAAGTCAGCTGTAAACGAGGATTTGGGGTATCAGGCGAGTCTCGATGAAGGGGAAATCTATAAACGTTGGTAACAGTTAATCTTTTCTGCTGAATATTTTTTTAAAATGACAGCAATATCTTCGTTTTTGTTCTAAAAAGTAAATATTGCCTTTGAATGCGTTTCTTATTTCATCAGGAGTGGAAATTAAGAGGGACGTTAAGGATGACAAGATGGAACCTTGATTCCGGGCAGTAGACTGAACGAGAAAGGACCAATTTCTCACTAATGTGACTGAGGGATCTTCAACTCTTAAAACTTTTAGTTACATCGATAAGAATAATGGTTCTTTGCTCAGGAAGAGCTTTGGAGGCAGTGGATCGCAATAAGTAATATATCGGGAATGATGTGTCAGCTGGCATTTCTGGAGGGGAGTAGAAAATGTAGTAAACAAATGAGAGCGACTATGACGGGGTGAACCTTTTGTGGATTGCTCCAACCGTTTGGGCACCTGGGGTGTCAAGGGCATACCAAGCGACGAATCCCTGAGGTTATGCAGAGGACTTTTAGGTGTAGTAGAAGGAATAAAAGCGGTAACACCTGCTGGTCTAGAAGTAGGAGGGACCGAGGTGGGGTCAGGCTGGGATCCCGACAGATGGTAATAATGTAAACTCCAACCCTCCACGGAATTGAGCCATTCTGCGGATTGGAGTTCACCGCGTAAACCAGACATGATGCAGGCTCCTCTAGTTGACGATGATAAGGGGGGAAAATGGGTAATGATAATATTGAGGGGAAAGATTGGTTAGGGTGATAATGACGGGGAATTAAACACTGACACTGTTATCACACTTGCCGCACCAGACAACACTCCCTCAAATACAGCCGTTATAGCAGCTATTTCGGGAAAAAGAAATGATTTCGGTACAGCCACAGATGATAACTATTTAAGGATCATCCCAATAAATCTTTGTCCAGCAAAAGTTGATCCGCTCGTAGTTTGTGTAGCTCTTCCTCGGAATAGTTTAGTTTATTATGGTTGTATGGTTGACAGCGCAGCAGGCGTTAGCCTGATCGGCTCAACCGTAATTTCAGATCTTAAAAATATTGAACCGTCTTTCGCAGAAGTCAGCATAAGAGCTATTAGCGGATTACAGAGCAATCATGTGGTCCCTATTAAGTATTATGTTAAATTACCCCTTTTCTTCAAAGATGGATTTTCTACCCCTCCTACTTTCATTTTCGTTATTCCCACCGAATTCATGCCACAACAATTAATGGTACTCGGTGCGGCTTCTTTGCAGGAGAATAACCTTCCAGATCTGTCCCGCGAGGAATTGATTCATCGCACATAAGATTTAGAAGTCGTCGCCAAGGATCTACTGGATTACTAATTTCAGTTCCGGACTGGAACTCCATTCCTGGGCTTGGTCCTTATTCCTAGGCTGGGTCAGTGACAATATTCATAAGCTGGGTTCATTTTCCTGCTCTGGTTCCCGTTCTTAGGCCTGGACATTTTCCTGGCTCTGGATCATTCAATAACCAACTCTTACGTTTGGCTCAATCCTTTTTCGAATCGGCTACATCAAAAGATTTACAACAAAACTTACCAAATTTACTAGATATGTTTGTTTTTTTTTTGGTTTGCATATATTGCCACATGTCTACACACTCTTGCATTGGTAGGTGCAACATGAAGATCTTATGCTTGGATTAGACAGAACTTCGTTAATATAATATTTCCTTATCAGTCCCCACGCGTTGTGCGGGTTTTGTATAAAATAAAAATTAATTTTTTTCTTTGTGTCTTATTCGGCCGGAGATTTTAGGTTTGTCAAAACATCTTCTCTGAACTCTCAAACGATCAATTATATTCATTTCTGTGATCGTAAACATTTGGGATGCTCTTTGTTCCAAAAAGGTTTTGAACCGTTGGAAATATAAACCTAATGACTCGAGTTTAATGAAATTCCCACCTAAGCTTCAGATCACCGAACTCAGTCACAGAAATTTAAAGATAGTAGTTGGGAGAAATTTTTGAAGGTTCAATTTTTTTTCTGTGTTATTATTTTTGTTTTTTCTCGGGTCGCCGCCCTCCACAATACCCGGGATACATGTTTTGTTTTTGTTTTACGCTTAATCTCTCCCCTACATCACCCTTAAATTAAAATTTTTTTTTTTTTTTTTTGCAACAGATTACAGTACAGAATAATAAAATATATTTTCTAAAACATTTAATTATAAAAACTATAAACATTTGTAAATAATAATTGAATTTAATCAACAAAAATAAACTTTCATTTAAGCTTCAGTTAACAAAAAAAAAAAATCCTTTGAACTTCAAGATTTTATACATATATAATAACTATAATATATATATATATTAATATTGAAATAATAATTATACTAATAAGTATATATATATAATATATATATATATAGATATATAAATACCTTTTTAACGTGCTATGGATATCGTATGGCAAGTACAAGTGGACCACAAAATCGAACTTTAGGCGGCGCTATCCGCAAAACCAGCGCACCAACCGTCGCAGTAGAGTTTTATTCTGCCCCCAGTGTAGATAAACAACTCCAACTCTTACGCGGGAGAATTGACCAGCGTCGCTCTCGGTATGCAGAGGCGTGACTCACCCTCCCGCCATCCCACGAGGCTATATATAGGGATATATATTAAATGTATCATTAGTATATATTATTTAATATATATATATATATATATTATATGATAGTATATATATTAGATATATATATAATATATATATATTATATTTATATATCTATATATAAGCTCTTTATCACACTACTATTAGTCATATAGATAATATACTATTATATTGATAGCGAGATTAGCCTTCTGCACTCTCCTCTTCTCAACCGCCACGTATCAATAAGATTGATAGAAAGAATTACCCCTACTGATTAATTCAGCCTGCTGGGATGTGAACCTGGGCCTCTAGCAGCGTAAAGCGCGAATGTGCTGCACCGCACCACGAAGAGAATGGGAAAACCAGTAATGAGTTACTTTTGCTTGGTGAATATAAGCACCCACCAAGATTCTAGACATCCCACGCTGCCTTCCTGCCGCTCACACTCGTGGATTATACTGTATTTAAGTAAAACTGCACTCCCCCTTGGAATTAACGCACACATGTCATACCTAAGTATTATAAAAATACCCCATTGAGGTAATTCACCCTGCTGGGATGTGAACGCCGGGCTCTAGCAGGTAAACGCCAAACAGGACATGTCTTGGTGGGTGCTTTTATTCACAACAGGAAGATTTGTCGCGCTCTTCTTTTAGCCTCATCGTGGCGTACTGGTCAAAGCACATACTCGTTACCTGTCTAGAGGGCCCTGCGGTTGTAATCTATCAGGGTGGACTTTACGTCACGATAGGACTGTATTATCTGTGCGAGATGGGAGAGTGCCAGTTTTATCTTATCAAATTACTAATACTAATCCCTCCGGTGTTTACTGAGTGTATTTCACCTTGGCGGTTGCTCTGTTGACCCTACGCCGTGTGGCGCAAAGGGCGCGGCATAGTCCCGTCTTGGTGGTGTATATCACCACAGAAGAAGATTTGTTGGTTCTTCTTTTAGCTCCATCGTTGCGATGGTCAAGCCAAACACGTCTACCTGCTTGAGCCGAGTTCAATTCCCGCATGTAAATGACTCAAATAGGGGTAGTTTTATCAATATTATATATATATATATATATATATATATATACTATATATATATAAAATATATAGATATATACTATAATATATATACTATTAAATATTATATATACTATATATTTATATATATATATATATAATATTAGAGTGAGGGATCAAGAATTGAAGGCAGGTTGATTCAGTTTAAATACCTTGGAGTTTGTTATCGGGACGGGAAATGTTAAACATAGAAGTGAATAGTAGAATGAAAGTTTAATAATACATTTAAGATTGCTCATATCCGTTACTACGAACAGAAATGTCCCTCAAAGGTGAAATATAATAATATAGTGTGTATACTACGACCTATACTAACGTGTTGCGAAGCGTGGGCTTTTACCACAAAAACTAAGAGTAGATACAAGCGTGTGAAATGAGGGTGTTGAGAATTCCATAAAGGGAGTTACGAGAAGGGATAGAATGAGAAATGATACATAGAGGAGCTGGGGGTGGAGAGTATACGGAGTTTTATTGAAGAGGACAGCTGCGCTGGTACGGACAGAATTGATGAGGATAGATACCCAGAAATTCTACAGATGGAGGCCAGATGGAAGACGAAGTGTGGGACAACCAAGAACCAGCATGAGAGTGGATAACGTGGAGGACGGCCATTTTAAAGAAGAGGACGTGGGATGGAGGAGTTGGAAGAGTCAGGAATCTAAGAGGACCGAACGCGGTGGAGGGGTTTCGTCCAGTATGCGCTGACAAGCGTTCACGCTTACAGGAGTCTGGTGAGAAGAAGAATTATATAATATATATATATATATATAGATATATAATATATATATATATATATATATATATACATATATAAATATATATATATATATATATATATATATATATATATTATCTTCCTTTTTTCCCCAAGATTGGGGGTAAGGTGCGTGACACGCGTCGGAAAAAGATAGTAGTAGAAGAATATGACAAGCGAAAAGAAAGCCCAGCTGCTTACCGCCCCCTCTATAAACCTATTCGTGAGAACTCTCCGCAGTCAGAAAATCCACCATAGAGCTTCATGGGACAGCGACGGGACCCTCACTATGGCATATCGCTCAAGTGTTAGGTTGCATCCCCTGGCCAGGTGGGAAACAACCTACCCCCTCCAAAAAAACCGCCCATTCACTCCTATTTTGCACCTTTATTTCTCGCATTTGCCAAACTCGCATTTCTCTCCTCCAGACATTCCTTTACTGACTCGATCCACTTTTCTTCGGCTCTCCCAGCCAGCCGGTCGATTCCCAACACCTTCACCACTAAACATCCACTGTCATTTCATCACCTTTCCACAGACCAAACCATCTCAAGCGGTACTCTCTTTTACCCCTTTCTCACACCACATAACATCTAATACATTCATTCCTCATTTATCAATTCTTTTCCACACCTAACACGCCCCTAACGGTATATATTTATATATATAATATATATATATAGTATAATGATATCATTATATATATATATATATCATATATATATATAATATTATATATAACTAGATATATATATATATATATATATAGACTGTGATGAGAAGCACCTACTCTTGGTCCAGTCGTATAGTTCCGCTCCTGGGTAGGACTACTGCAAGATGTTGGTACTTCTGCCCTGGGGTTGGGGGGGGACAGCAAGACCTCTCACTACCCCCCCCTCCACCCGGAGGGTTACTGAAGAAAGGAGCCAGGCTGGCGCCCGAGCCACAGGGTCGTATATAACTTTGATTTTCTGTTGTCTTTATCTCACTCTTTCAACAACGTCTCCAGTCTGTCTCTTTATCTCATTTCTTTTCTTGGTGAAGGACTGCTTCTCCTTCGGTCGAGTGATGTCGAGAAAAACCAGGTCCCCTTAGATATTATGCCCCATATGTCAACAACTAGTCGGATTAAATAGCATTCAATGTGAAGAGTGTCACGTAGAAGTCAGTGCCGTGATCGTCGTCGTGGCGCGTCGCGTAGTTCAAACCCTCCCAGTAGAATAACTCGGGCTTTCTACGGCTCATTTGCAACCCTCCGACTATTTCAAAATCTCCCCTCCCAACAATCAATATAGTACAAACTAAATATTACGCCGTAACGAATAAATCAATAGAAACTCAAAAATTTCCTCAAAAAATACAACATCCATATAGCCATCATTACGAAGAAAGCCTCCCCTCCCCCAAAGCACACCCCTCCCCACATTCTACGGTTATGACGCCGTCTACTCCCCCCCCCACCCCCCTCAACACTGATCCCTAACAACATTACTTACCACAACACAACTTCCGACACCTCCATTTTATTACCAGACGCACTAATAAAATCCCAGTCTTGTTCCATCCTCCTGAACAAGACCACCTATAACATCTTCAATCTCTATATCACACCCCCACTATCAATATTATCCACATACACAAATCTCATCCTCGGAGGCGATTTTAACGCCCACCACACTGCCTGGTATAAAGACTACCCTTCCGACGACCCCGGAGGCAACCATATCCTTAATCGGAATTTAGAATCCCATAAATATCTTTATTCCAAAAACCTCCCCAAGTTAAACCAATCCCTACTTCCCCAGACGTTACATTCTGTTCCCCCTCCTTACACCACTTACTAACATGGGAAACTATTACTGACCTACAATCGGATCACCTTCCTATTCTTATTTCTCTAAACTCCCCCCCCAAAAAAGAATATTACATACACTAACTACAAAAAAGCAAACTGGCCTGCATATACTAACTATTATCGAAACCCACATTAACCCAATATAAATCCACGCATACAACATCCCTACACCCCCCATCATTCACCTAAAACAAACAATCACAAATCTGAAACTCTATATACCGAAGGCCAACAGAAATCATATACAATCTCCCAATTAATCAGCCACACTCATTAAACAAGAAACTCCTTCCGAAACACTCAATCCTATACCCCACACATTTCTAACCAAATAACAAACCTAAGCACCCGTGTGTGTGGCCCTCCAAATAAGTGGGCCAGGGGCAGATGTGTGCGTGTGTATATATATTATAAGTTATTCATAAAACGGACTACTACGTATATATATACTTACTATATATAATATTATATATAACTAATATATATACTATATACTATATATATATATATATATATGAGGTACGTAGAATACACCGGAACAGAATAGTAAAACATGACGCCAGTCAAAAAGAAAGCCCTCTCTTTAACCGTCCCCATTACTCCCATGTGAGAAATTGTAGCAATCAGAAAAATCCAACTTGTGAGCTCACGAGACTGCCGACGAACCTCACCTGTCATTGGTAGCTCGCCAATTGTGAGACTTCACCCTAGGCAAAAGCCCACAACCATACCCCCTCACAAAAACTCTTGCCATTCACTCCCGTTATGCACCTTCTTGCCTCTGCCTAAACCCACATTCCTCTCCTCCAGGCATTCCTTTGCCCACCTATCCTTTCCATATGACCAAACCATCTCAATGTCCTCTCGTTTATTCCCTCATTTATGCCTTTCCTCACAATACACAACTCCCTAATGCGGTTCATTCCTTCATTTCATCAATTCTTTCTCACACCGAACAGCCCTAATTTCCCTCTGCACACCTTTTATCTTAGATCTTTACCTCTTATTCCAGATCAGTTTCACTACTATACATTAACACCGGGAACAACATACTCTCCTGCAAAAACCCTAGAGCACTCAGACTTTTGTCCGCTTCACATCCACCAAAGGCCTCTACCTACCTCTCTACCTTTCCTACCATTTCACACACTCTGGATTCCTTCTTTCTTCTTGCTCCTCACTAACAGTATCCTAAATATTTGGTGAAAACTAGTGCACCTGCTCACCATCTAAAATGACTTCACAACAATTACTGTCCTCACTCACACCATGACATTCTATAATTACTTTCAAACCCCTCTTTTGCCACACCCTGCCAACCCCTCTACCAATCCTCTTAAACATCTTCATATTCGAGCACACCAAAAAGATCATACGCTTGGCAGACGTTGACCGATTGTGATTACACCTTTTATAATATATATAATATATATTAAATATATATATATATATATACTTATATAATAAATATATATATATTATATATTATATATAATATATATATATATTATATATATATTATATATATATTATACTATCGACTCTCATGCGAGAGGACGCTGGATCACATCCCTCTGCGTAGCAGTTGGAGTTTATTTTCATGGGGGCAAGAATTAAAACTCGACTTGCGAACACCTTACGGTGGCGCGTTTGGGATAGCCGGCCTTAAAGACTTGAATTTCCTGTTTAGTCCCCCGTTTAGCCCTCGTGAAAAAGGCAGGATTAAAGCACGATAAAAGGAAGTTATACTTAATTATATATATATATATATATATTATATAATATATATTTATTATATATATATTATATATTATATATATATGATAATAATATAGTAATATTATAATATATAATATATTATATATATATATATTAAAATTTGCATTGCATTTCCATAAGTTTTCATTAAAAATTTTTATTTCACTCCCGTAAATTTACTCAACCAGTTCAATGATGAATTTTATTCCACATTAATAAATTTTCGTAAATTTGAAAACCATTAATTTATTAGCTGGAATTCTAAGTAAAATAAATAACATTTTTCTTCAAGAGAACAAAACAATATACCATCGCGGCATACCAAGAACGAGTATATGACAATTTTATGCAACATCTCCGGGGTTCCTATGACCTATCTGGCGATTTGACTCCAGCTCTGCGATTCCTATAACCTCTCAAGGGACTTGACTCCAGTTCCGGTTACAAACCACTAATATCAGGAATTCTTTAATAAATAACTATTATAATCCACTAACAGAATTTTCTTTGAGTGGGTAACAACATATAATTTATACTTTTCCTTTAATAAACTATAAGAAGAGGTAGTTTTGAAGGAGAAAAACTTCCTTAAAAACAATATTGAGCCTCATTTCAAATTAGGCTAAATAAAAAACATCCTTATCATATACATATATATATATACCCATCCTATTATCACAGATCAGTAGGCATAGCTATCAGTTCTGTATATATATCATACATTAAATAATATATATATAATTAAGTGTTTAGGGACTTATATATATATATACTATAATATATAGTATATAATATAATATAATATATATATAATAATATATTATAAGTTCCAATGCAAATATTTCTCGGGTCTAGTTCTAAATAAAATCGGCTTTCATAAAATATCAAAGAACACTGGCTTTCTTCATTCATATTCAAATCTCTGAAATATATACTAATATATATATAAACGAATTTATATTGATACTCTACTATATGCGTAGTCTGTCGCTACTATATATAATATCTATATAACAATTACATATATATTATATTATATATATATATATAACACTATATATAAATAGAATACTATATATATATATTACTATATATTTAAAAATCATTTCTTATATATATATTATAACTTATAATTATATACTATATATATTAATATATATATTATCATATATATATATATATAAAACGAGGGAATTTGGGAAAGTTGATAGATAAACTATACACAAGTAGCATACTGAGCTTGAAAACGCGGCGAAGGTTCTGGGATAGACTCAAAGGAAAGAACTTTCTAGATGGTTTCCCTCCTGAGAAACTACAACAGGGATTGTACGAGTCTAATATATTATATATATATATATCATATATAATATACAACTATAGTATACTAGTAGTATACTAAGCAGTCGGTACCGCCGGTCGCTAGGACCATCCGGCGGCATCGCGTTCTAACGCGCAAGCCTCCGCCAAGTAACTCGTCGGACCCGCATGGCGACTTCTCAGGCACCGACAGCGCCGGATGCTGAGGACCGGAGTACTATATATTATATAGTATATATATATATCAACGCTCATCCTTGTCTCCCATACGAGTTAGGGAGCAAACCACTGGCCAAAAACTCCAGAGGCAGTGGCATGAGCATTTCTTAGGTATAAAATAAGTGGTAGAGGCGGTATATTAATATAAATATATATATAGATATAGTATAATATATATATATATAATATATATAATATTATATATAATTATTATTATATATAATCATATATATATTATATATTATATATATATATGTATAATATTATATAATATAGATTATATAGGCCTTACGATACAATATTATATACCATATATCACTTATTATATATATATACTACCTATTATATGCGGAGATTTGGTTTGTGTGGAATCTGAAGAGAGTTTGAGGAGGATTGGCCTGTAGATGGGAACTTTCTGGCACGGGGTGTAATAATGAAGGGGTTTGATAATAAATGTTATTAAGGTCATGGTAGTTGGAGTGGAGACAGGTTCCTCGGGGTGAAGCTCTTATGTTTAGGTGAGTGAGCAGCTGAATCCAATGTGCTCTTAGTTTATCAAATATTTAGGTATATGGCTGGCATCGAGAAGTGACCAACGGGAAGCGGGATGACTAATCTGCCAGTTTGTAGTTGGCACAAATTTGTTGAATCAGGAATGTGGCATGGGCGACAATTAAAAATCGTTGAGGTAAAATTGTAAAGGACTAAGTCTTGAAGTGCAGCTAGGATCTAATGGAGGGTAGTTGTTCCCGATGCTTAGAATGTGATAGTCAGTGAACTATGGTCTGGAATAAGAGGAAGGTCTCAAAGTCCATGTGTTTCAGACATGGACTAACTAGGCGTTTAAGTTACGTGAAACACTAAGAAATCGAATTATAAAAACTGCAGGAATGGAATAGATTAGGCTGTTGTGTGGCTTGAAGAAAGGGGTAAATAGAGAATAATTATACATCAAAGTATGTTGAGATGGTTTGGTCATGTGGGATAGTCACGACCCAGCAGCGCGTTAAGATTGTCGATCATCACGTCCATACCTTTCGACGGTCCCATCCCGTCCTGCTGCGCCTTTAAGCCGCGCGATGGTGGTTACGCCAATTATTAGCTAGGTTAGCGCCGAGCGTCTGCTGTCTGGGAACGACCTCATCCCAGCTGACGCTGGCGACTGTTACGAGCATACCCCGAAGAAAAGAGTATTGATCAGTAAAGGAATGCCTGGTAGGAGAGAGATGTGAGTTTGTCATGGCTCCTACGACTGCGCATTCCGTGACGAGATAAAAGCACCTTCATATGACTGCATTCGCGATATGGAGTTGAATTGCGGGATTGTGACCCTTTTCTGGTGGGTCATGCGCAACTCACACTCAGACTGCGTCTCCATGGCGTACCGTCGCCACGTACTTGCGCAGGGGACTGAACTCCTACACTGACAGATATGCCATAGTGAGGGTCCGGTCGCGGTACCCTGCTCATATTGACTTACTTCCTCTGTTCGATCGACCAGAAGTGCATTCAGACGTTCTCTTTCCACGTTTTCTCTGACACTCCTGTCAGCTCACCTGAAGTTCCCTCAGCCTTGCGAAATCCACTCCTAACAATTCGAATCCGCACAGAGCAAGGCCGATACCTCCGCATAGGCACGGCTGCTCACCGACCTCATCTAACCTGTCGTCTAAAGCGCCGTGTTTCTTTTCGACCTTATGTCCTATTCTTCGTACCTACTATCCTTGGCACTGTCATTTTCCGGTGCATTGTCACGTCGCCTCTTACCCCCAGTCTGGGATCGCCACGACTATCACTCAGATCTACGAATTCTGCGACCGGTAGACTGATGATCTGACCATTGATATATTAACGCACATCTATATGTACATATAATATACTTACTATACTATAGAGACTCTCGGTCCCTACCATGACGGTCAGCTAGACTCATCTCAGCTTATACTGAGCTCTCATGTACCAGCTCCTTAACGTTATCACTACAATCTCTCATCATCTGCCGTCCAATCAGCGACGTCCAGTCGCCCCTATCCATCTCACGCCTAATCTGCTATCACTAGTCCGGTCGATCTTTCTTCACAATTCCAATCCACCGCCTCCTAGTCAATCCTATTAATCATACGAGCCCATCTAGATCGCCAATAATTATATTACCCTTTCAGTTCCTCATATCTTCATCTCGGACATATTCCTCGCGGCCAGTCCATTTATCCGACTACCACCGCTCGTCACCGATCTGACCCAGTCATCATCACGATCTCCCCGTCTCTCCATCCGTCGACGTTCGTTCTCACCTATCATATCTCTACCATCTTACCGTCGATACTCTCTCATCTACATACCTCTATCTGCGCTACACGTATGGTATAACCGATCTCTGAATAACTTACGCTACTCTGAGCCACTCCTAATGCGTAGGACATGCCACCTCATTATACTCGCAATGAGCCGAACCAGAAGTTCTTAACTTCGGACAGGCACACAGACCACAAATTCTAGAAAAGTCTCCGAGCCGCTGCCGAGATATATCTCGTCGATGGTCTATCTCACTCTATGACGCTGAGCTTTCCGCTACACCTCTTATCAACTAATCTCTTCACTCACGCATTTCTACTTCCAAGCCGACGTCCTTGGAATCGACATCAATACGCTGCTCGCCTGGCAACAGCAGTCCCGAACAAGTGCTCAGTCTCTCTCTAGAATATCTGGCATTTGTCATATCCATATGTGAGCTACGTTAGGTTCTGTAAGCCAAATCTGGATGAACGGATCAATAAGACTAATAAGTAAAGAGGAATAACTATATATAATATTCTATGTGGTCTTCAAAAGTTTAAAAAGCTTGTGTCAGACAGAAGCAGGTAACGTGTTTGAGGATGAATAGATCGAGGTCATAGTCAACAACAGGATGAGAGCAACTATTCCTACACCACACATCTCAAAATTAAATAAGTTCATTATTTAAAATATCAAATAATGGAATCTTGTTTTCAAAATTTTAAAAGAAATTGATGAAACAGTTTAGCCAATATTTTGTTTTGTAGTAGTTTCTACTTTAAAAGTTAGTTCCCTTTTCATAATAATATTAATAAGATAAATAATAATAATAATAATCAATAATAATAACTAATAATAGATTACGTTTGTTTTTAAATTAATTATCCCCAGGTTTAGATTCTAGACGAGGGTAGTTCCAAAAAAAATGAAATGATTTAAATCAACTTGATATTTTTTTATATGTGAATTTTTTTGTTTTTATTTATAGAAATTTTATTATACATAAACTTGTTTTATGATTTCTTTAGCAATGTTTTTTCGTAAATTAATATTAATCTAGTCTATCTCTATAATGATAGTATATTTTCATCTATATAATAGTAAATACATCAATGTAGTTTCAAATCATTTTAATAAAGAATAAATAAGAATTAACTTTTGTTTTATACAGTTATATGCATAAATTTAAATAAACTTAATTAAACTAATAATTATATTACTAAATTAGTATTAATTAAGGTAATATAAAGGATTATTTACTAATTTATCAACAATAATAATTAAAAGCAATTGCTTTTCTCTAAAAAAAAAAAGAAATATCAAAACAAATCCCCAACCCTTCTTTGAGTATTAAAAGGCTAACGGTTTCGTTTAGTGGTGAAATAGGCATATTATGTTCGCATATTTAAAGTTCATCCGAAACTTTAGTAGTCAACCAGCGTCCATTTTCTCATGACTCTGACACATGTATCAATTTCCTATATTATTTTTTTTATGCATAATGATAACTGAGTAAATGACAAATCAATTACTGAATTTTTTAAGAAGACATTTGAAAAAAGTAGAAAAGTAGAAAAGAAACCGGAACTTCTAAAAAAATCGAGTTTCCGGTACATCTACCTATATATATATATATATATATATATATATCCCATATATGCGTACATATATATGAATAATATAAATATATTATTATATATATATATATATATATATATATATATATATATATATATATATACTATATATATAGTAATATTATATATATATACGTATATATAATATATATATATTAATATATATTACTACTTCTCTATCTACCTTTTATTCTCCAAGATTGGGGTCAGTTAAGTGCTGTCTACACTGCGCACGGAAATACGAAACGAAAGATGACTTATAGGAAAGAACTCCTTAATGAACTGAATCAGCTAGCGAAATCCGATAAAGCCAGAACTTACCGCCCTCTTGTTACCATTGCAAATATTAGTACAAGACCTCGCGCAATTCAGAAACTCCACCCTAGAGATTTCACGGGACCGCGACCGGTATCCTGCACTATGGTAAATCCGGTTCAAGGTAGGGTTCACTCCCCTGGCCCGAGGTGAAGGGGCCACAACCATACCCCTCCTTAAAACACCCCGCCATTCTCTCCGAAAATCGTGTTTGTTTCAAGAAAAAACATGTTTTCATCATTTTTTCATTTTTTTTCGTCTTTTTTCATTTAATTATTTTTAAAAATTATAAAGAGGCTAATATGATGACACTTTTCAGTGCAGTAATCTGATTTTTTAAATTTGTAAGTGTTTCGAAATAAACAAAATATTCTTAAAATCTTCTACTAGCATACTTTGCAATTTCCTTTTTATAAAATAATTCGTTACAATTACATGTAGGTTGTAGTCTGCAGACTGCTGTTGAGAACTTCTACTTACTAATAACTGAGTATATCCTTTCTCTCTTTACACGCGTATTTTATATTTACTTTTATAATTATTAATGTATAATTAATATTTATATAGAATAGTCTCGAATGACAAAACTCAAAGATGTGCAACTTGATATACAAAACCCAAAAACAATAATTGAAGATTAAAAATTCACTTACCAACCGATTGTACTAATGATGGAGCATGGGCAAATCGACGAAAGGTTAAATATAATTTTAGTGATCTCAACTTTGATATCACTAATCACTTAGTTCCCCACTCCCCAGGACCCCATCACTCTCGAGAGTACTATGCTGTGACTAACTGTCAACTCATTATCACTGGGCTCATCACTGTCAGCCACATTTAATTTTGATTATGACTGATAAGTTTATCTCAGTGTCGTATGAAGTATCGTGTGCGAGAATGACAGTGGTGAAAGAGGAGGATCAGTAACAGGACTCTTAAGCTTAGCATCCTCCGCTCGTTGAGAGCAGTAATCATCTCTCTCAGTTGGCAAAGTTTCAGAATTTCCTAGTTCTGGCTTACAAATAAATACTAGTTTTTCTGCACTCTTTTTGCTTTGTTTTCCGTTATTAATTTTCATAGCGGGGCCTTTGCAACTTTTATTTCTAAAAAGTACAGTCACAGACTTTTTGCACTGTCGGATGCTAATTCTGATTAAGACTTATCACACTGGCCAACAAAAATTTTTTTGTTTTCTGCCAAGAATAAAATTTATAATCTTATATATATTCGGGTGTTGCTGATTTCAGAAATTACATTAGTTTTCCGAAAGAGTTGGCTCAGTTACATGTTCTTGAGATACAGGGGTTCCAGATATACTCTAGACAAAATATCTTTTTAATGCATATTTCAACCCTATCGTTTTTATTCTTTTTAAGGGCTTACCTTTATATATA
>JABUQX010068140.1:17500-26696 GCA_015478945.1 Trachelipus rathkii | reverse complement strand
AACCCACCCCCCAGAAGAGGTATATTGTTAAATTTTATAAATCTGAATATGTACAATGGGCATTCAGATATTTCCCACCCACACTCTATTTAATCATATATATCGAAAGTGGCTGGGTCCAATATTTGTTTTCTTCAGAGTCCCCGGCCCCACTTTTGCATTATATATATATATATATATAATATATATATATAATAATATATATATATAAATATATATATATATATAATATATATATAGTATATATATATATATATATACATAAATAGAATATTCAAAAAAATTATTCAGTAGCCCCGCCCATTTTGTATAATATATATGTATTATATATATATATATATATATATCATTATATATATATATATTATATTTAAAAAATATTTATATATATATAGTTATATATATATATATATATATATATATATTATATATATATGATTATAATATTATTATATATATATATTATATAGAATCATTCTATTTTTTTCTTAGATACCCGCCACTTTTGCTTATATTATATATAATAATATATATATGATATATATATATATATATATATATATATATATATATATATTTATATATATATATATATATATATATATATATATATATATATAAAGCAATTTTGTGTAGTTGCCAAACAAGTTGGTCGAATGCAGTCTCCGCAATCAACACTGGCCAACAAAAAAAAAATTATTTTTTTGCTGCCAAGGATATTTTATTGAATTTATAGTATATCGGGTGTGCTGATTTCAGAAATGACATTAGTTTTCCAAGATTGGCTCTAGTTCTTGAGATACAGGGTGTTCCAGATATTCTCCTTACACAAATATCTTTTTTAATGCAAATTTTACAGTAATATCGTTTTATTTTTTTAGGGCTACACTTTATATATACTTTTATTTTTTCTATTTTCAGACACTATGAGTACTTAACAAGGAGCCTGTTTGAATAACCTCAATGTATTCTGCTACATTGCCAGGAAAACCAAAGAAGAAATATACTAACTTTGTGAAGGTGCAAGCATATGTGGCATAACATTGAAGAAACTCGGAGACCAAGATAAGTCTTGGGCTCCCCATATGGTCTGTAAAACGTGTGTCGAAAAATTACGTCATGGAAAAATGGACGAACAAAGAGGTTTTAAAATTTGGTGTGCCTATGGTATGGCGGGAGTCAAAGAATCACCACAGTGACTGTTATTTTTGTTTGGTTAATGTGAAAGGGTATCAATCGTTACAAGAAACGTAAATTTGAGTATCCGGATTTGAAATCAGCAAGGCGACCTGTACCACACTCCGACGATGTCCCATCCCAGTGTTCACTACACTCCCAGACTTAGCATTGTCTGATGAAGAAGATATTCAGGATTTGGTGTGCACGTGCAGATAGTGGTAATGAATATGAAGAAAGTACTTCTACAGGACCCAACAGTTCCCAGGAAGAGATCATGATTTAGTACGAGAGTTAAGTCTCTCCAAGAAAGATTCTGAGCTTTTAGCATCTAACTAGTGAAAGAATCTGTCCTCAAGGCCGAATGTAAAGAAACTTTTTTTCGGACAAGAAGGAGATAGTACTTCTTATCCCATATTTTCATTGAAGAAGAAGACTAGGTAAACTGTAGGAACATCCCTGACTACGCACTACAAATGGGTTACTTAATACCGGACCAGCGATTGTTTATGGATAGTTCAACGAGAAGCTTAAAGTGTGTTTTATTGAACAATGGCAATAGTTATATGCATCGATTCCAATAGGTCACTCAACAAAATTGAAAGAGGAATATGAAAATATAAGAATGATCTTTCAGAAAAAGCTTAGCAATATAATGAACACCAGTGGCCTATATGCGTTGATTTGAAGATAGTCAACATCTTACTTGGGCAGCAAAGCGGATTATATCTAAGTTAAACCCCTGTTTCATATGCTTGGTGGGATTAGTTGGCTAAAGAAAACACTGGAAAAAAGTTTGTATGGCCTGCTAGGGTGAAAATTATGATGTAATGGTGCATCAAATATTCATGAACGAACCGACTGGTTGATAGGGAAAAATTAATTTCCCACCACTCCAATCAAGCTAGACTGATGAACGCACTTTGTTAGGGCCTCTAGACAAAGATCGGGTGAATGTTTCAATATATTGCAAATTTTTCCGGTTTGGTTGTAGTATGTGCGTAAAAGCCTTCGAAAGTGTGGTAATCCTTTACGTGCCCTCATTCGCTCAGAATCAATTTCAAGTGGATGTTGATATGCGTTTCATAGAGATTGCCATGTACTGGTAGGTGATTGAAGCATCTGCCTGGAAAAGTTTTGGTGCTTGGTTTGTTCCATGAAACGTTTCTTGTGTGCAAGTGCCAGGAAAATTCTGCCAAGTAATGTAGAGACTTCGTTACATTGGGAAATGTCTGGTTCAGATCTCTCAAAACATTTGAAATGCTAATATGAGGCATAAAGTTTCACTTTCTACATAGTGCACTTAGGTCAGTTTTCGGATTAACTTAGGAGTTATAGTGAGGACAAGGGGAGACGGTTCCATCAAGATATCAAGGTGATGGAAGAAAAGATACTAAGGAAGATGGGATACACACATTATGGCAGGCAGACTATTGTTGGAGCCTTTAACGTGATTGTCACATTCTGCACACAGAAGACAGTCATATAGACAGCGATTTGTAATTGCATTAATTGTGATTTCATTGTACTAAATTGAATGTTTTGACCTATTTGGGCATTTTATTTACTTACTCATTAACAAATTGATATATTATCTTTCGTGTTTTTTTATTGTGAATTACGTTACATACCGTAACATAAACTGTTTGTTTATTAATGTAATTTTTGTGAAAACCCCTGTATAATCTCAAAAACTAGAGCCAATCCTTATGAAAAATCGGAGGTATAATTCGGATCAGGGCAACAGGTTACCTATAAAATGACCTTCAAATGTTTGGCCGCAAAATCTTTGTTGGCCAGTGATAATGAGCATCGTCATACTGGTTTTTGCCTCCCCAGTCCTAATGAGAAATGGATTTCAAATTGAAAAACAAATCAAGTAGTTATTACTCATTTTATTAAAGTTTAATTAAAAAAAATAATTATCTTTTAATGATTAGAGGTTTCGGTATCAACTTTCAAGTGTGCATGAAAAGGTTTAATTTAACAGAAGATGAAAATGAAGCGTTGTCGTCAGTTATTACGAGAAATGTAATTAAAAAAAAGCAGTATTTACGTTTTATGTTGTAAAATATAGTGAATATTTTAGCAATTAACATTTTAATACATATAAAATAGTGTTCTGAAGGAGGGGGCAGTAAATATTTTGCATTGCATAAATCGCAACAAGTAATATTGTATTCAGAGACGAGTGCAAGCACTATTGATCCTTCAAACCATTTTCCCTCTGTTAATCAACATGGGAAATCATTGCAAATTGTTCCTATGAATGTAGTCTTTAACTAGTAACAATATTTTATAGGTAATATATAGCTAGAACAAAGTGAAAGAAATAGGAACGTTTAAAGATACAGTGAAATGAGACAATTATAAACCTGTAATTTTATAATAGTTTCTTTTTAAAAACATTGTTAAACTATATCTTATGTTACGACTTCTCATTTCATTTGACATTGACAGTTAACAAATAATGAATAAGAGCTTCATTTAATTCCTTTTTATATAGACACTTTGATGTTATATAGAGAGAGGGAGAGAGAGAGAGAGAGAGAGAAGAGAGAGGAGAGAGAGAAGAGAGAGAGAGAGAGAGAGAGAGAGTTCAGGTAATGTGAAGTGACAAAAAAAAGGGTTTAAATGTTTTTACGTATGAAGATTTATAAATTTTCAATATTTATAGAAGTTGCGAAGAGATATAGGGTGTTTTGTAAGATCCGAGTGATCTCTGATCACTGAATTCTCTGGTTGAGAGATGTGGAGATTAGCTAGAAAGGAAATTGTCATGTGCTTGAAGGCTCGCATCTTCAGCTGTAGGCTAGTTTGGATTACATAATTGACGTTACAGTGGCCACATTTATTTATAAACCATGTCAAAGTTTCAGCTCATAGAAATGCTTTCTTTGGTTTTAAAAAATGTTCCTATTGAGTCGTTATTGATAAAAGATACAAGATATTTATATTGAGGAAAGTTTTTCTTTACGATATTTCTAAAACGAAAGGGAAGAGCATTGGTAAGAGGTGTAATGTAAACGCACATCGTTTGTAGAACATTTAGGTTGGCATATGTTATCGAGAAAAGAAGAAACTAGTTTATAAAAAATGTTAGTAGGAAATAGGTTAAAATTCGAAAACTTTCGTAGAAAGGAGATTTCTTCATAAAAAAACTTCAAGCAGAACAAATATGAAAAGCTCTGTTTATATATATATATATATATATATATCATGATATAGTATATATATTATATATATATATTAATATAATATAATATATATATATATATATATATATATATATATATATATATATATATATAATTATAGTGGCCGGCATCCTGAAGAGGCCAGGCATGTAAATAGAAAACTTGAACATCTACAGGAAAATAAATAACACTTTTGATTTCAGCAAGTAATTTCATCGACAAAAACTTAGAAAAAAATTTATTTTATTCTATTATTTATTAAAACCTTAAATATTAGTATAATCTTAGACGTGGCAAGTCTACGCTGTGATTGACCTTGAAATCCTTATTAGTCACGATAGCAAAAAGTTGCCAAAGTAACCATTTTATTTTTACGCTTTGGAGAAAAGGTTATTTTTTCTTTTATATCTTTTAGGGGGTAGAGCCGCCGGAGGGACAGATGGTGGGACGAAGTCCTCCCCGTCGTCCCCGGTAGGCCGAAACCCAGAGTCTATCCATCTTTAATTTTTACCCGTCGGGTATTCTTTAGGTTATAAAAAGAAAGAAATTCAAACTTGGCAACTTTGCGCGCTTCCCTCCGATACTCAGCTTTCCCAGTCGACACAAAACCTGCAAGATATCCGGAGTTCTTAAAACAATTTCTAATAGATTTGAAAATACCAATCAATTCCACCTTTATTTTAATTTCAAGGGGTACACTGGGGAGGCAAAAGATCGTATTGATTTACACGTAGCTGTTATAGTTTTTTTGTTACATGCCTGGCCTCTTTGGGATGCTGACCATATATATATATAAAAAATATATATATAATATATATATATATATATATATATATATATATATATATATATATATATATATATATATATATATATATATATATATATATATTATAATATTATTTAAAGTATATATATATATATATATATATATCACCAATTAATAATAGTCACCAATTAAATAATGCAGAACGTATTCCTTATTCCTCAGCAACTGCACATTGGAAAAGAAAAGGATGGGAAAAGATGGGTCCCAGCACCTTGAATCATGTAAATAAAATCTTCATTTGCCTTGACTGCTCCGTTATTATATCAATCATCTAACTACCAAATCTCGCCCAGAAGTAGCTTCAATAAGTTTTAATTCCAAATCCAAAAATTAATCAAAAGAAGTAACTCTTCGGTTTTCTTGCTTCACGTGTTATATTTTTCCTAAAATCCCATTATATTAATTTAAATTTTATTAAAAGACTTGGATAGAAAATTTTGTTGCTCCTCCACTTAAATTTTTAAAATAATAATTTTTCTTTCATTTATAATTTTGATTTCATTATCAAATATTGAAATTTTATAAAAAACAAGTTTAAATGTTTTCTTTAGCTTGATAAAAATTTTCAATACTTCTAGGTAAGAATCTGGCTTCCATTCTTGCACTCATTACAAACTATCCTTTCCTTCTCTGAGAAGTTGCTTGTAGCTGCTGTATTAGAGTTTTTAAGCCCGCTTCTATCAGCTTTCCATCTCTTTCTGTCTCCTTCTTTCCAATATATATATATATATCGAACCGACCAACAGTCAGATAAAAATATATAAGTATATTAGTATAATATAGATATATTAGAAGGCCTACTTAATATTATATAACCTATATTATCTACGATAAAGTAGATATATATATTATATATATATATATATATATATATATATATATAATATATATATATATTATTTCTTCACTTTAAATATATTTATCTGTATATCATATTTATATATTATATAAATATATATATATATATATATATAATATATATATATATATAATATATATATACCCCTAAAAATATATATATCATATAGATATATATATATATATATATATATATATATATATATATATATATATATGATATATATAATTATATATATATTTCACGATCTCAAACTTTTGCAGTGAATTTTAAAAGAAATGATTGTTAAATATAAGCAAAAAGAACAAATATGAAAAAATATATAACTATAAATGAATAGTTATATATTAAACTAATCTTACCTTATTATGAGATTTCTTTTGATCCAACATTAGCAAAATAAAAGATAAGTTCGAAGTAATTAAAGGAAAGAAAGCTTTTCTCTAATAAAATCTTTCTTCTAACTTAACTCAGTATTTTCTAAGGTTGTAGCAAGTCTTTTGATACTAGATATTATATATTTCCGATATATATTCGAGCATCGTCAGAAAATATTACTAATTATTTATTTGCTAGATGACCCATTGCTATTATAAAACAATCATAATAATTTTTAGGACGGTGTAAATATACAAGAATTTCTTGAGAAGTAAAATTATAATGATATAAACAAAATAAAACAGTTAAAATATACAAAGAATTTTCTGAGAAGTAAAATTATAGATGTTTCTTTACTAGTCACATCGTATATACTATAATATATATTTATTATATATATATATATATATATATATAGTTATGATAAATATATATATTATATATATATTATATATAGTATATTATATATAATATATATATATATAAGTGCTAAAATAATTAGAACAATCCTAAACATTTTAAATTTATTTAAAACGACTAGTTTCGAGTTTTTACAAAACACCCATTTTCAAGGCTGAATGCATAATGATATAAACAAAATAAAACAGTTAAAATGATCATAAAATAATAATAGAAGTGCTGCTTCACTTTTTGGTAAAAAATAAAAAATTAACTAAATAGTTAGAAGAGTCAACCAAAAAATAGAAATTCAACTTCGCTTAAGGATGTTTAAGTTATTAAATTGTAGATTTTCATTTAGGGAGGGCTTCATGTTCCAAATATATAAAGATTCCAAAACTTCCAAATCTTCAGCATTTCCATGGTCTAAAATTTTGAAATTTTGATCCGATATATTATGATTAAACCTGGAAGAATGATTATAAATGGCCGAATAGGGTGGATGATGGAGATCCTCTAAAGTTCTACTTGAGATACCCTTGTGTTCAGCAATTCATGTGGAGAGACATCTAATGGTCTTTCCTTTATAGAAAGCATCACATCTATCACATTTATATAAATAAACAATTGAAGAACACAAAGATAACGACAAATTTTCTTTAACTTTAAAGAATTTACCTATCCTATTATCATTTATGAAAATTAATTTAAACTTAAATTGTGGGAAAGATGTATACAATAAATTAGTTTTTCTTCTATTAATTTCGTAACTAATTCTTCCTAAAAACGGGAATTTCATATAAAGAATCTTTTTATTAGCAGAATATATAGGTGGAGAAGGTTGAATTTTCATCGTTAGTAGTTTTTTAAATAATTTGTCAATTAAAAAAGTTGGGAAATCATTTTTCAAAAATAAGTTTCTTAAATAGTCAAGTTCATTGCTAAGATTTAAGTATGATGAAGAAATTTTGTATCCTCTATCAAACAACGTTTTAATCAAATTTACTTTAAACATGAATGGGATAAATGAATTAAATTTTGTTATTAATCCGGAATACGTAGGTTTTCTAAATACTGAAGTTTGAAATTTATTATTCTCTCTATATATTTTAACATCCAAGAATGCCAGTGAGTTTTCTTTTTCTGTTTCAACTGTAGTAGTATTGGATTATTTATGGTGGTGCGATGTATTAGAGTGGGTCGGGGCCTCAAGAATAGAGACAATAGGATAAATTATGAATGAGTATATAGGTAAGTTTTATTGTGTGAGCGGCTTTGGTTGGTAGTAATATATATACTTATACTATATATATATATATATGGGTATTAGTATTTATGTTATATATATATTATTATATATATATATTATATATAGAAGAGAGAGAGAGAGAGAGAGAGAGAGAGAGAGAGAGAGAGAGAGAGAGAGAAGAGAGAGATGAGAGAGAGAGAGAGAGAGAGAGGAGAGAGAGAGAAGAGAGAGAAAAAGTGGGCGGGGCCTCAAGAAAAATAGATTATATATATATATATATATATATATATATATATATTATATATAATATATATTTATATATATATAGTATATATAATAATATATATATAATAATATATATATATAATAATAATATAATACTATATATATATGCAAAATGAGGGGCCCTCTGAAATTAAAATATTGGACCCAAGCCACTTTCGAAATTTGATTAAATAGAGGTGGGTGGGAAATATCTGAAGCCGATTGTAAGTAAAGAGTTATTTTTATTCAACTTTTAATTCTTATTCTCATTTTTTTTTACAAACTATGCTACTATACTACAAGTATATTTATAAAGTGTGCATCATTTGCCGCCTTAATCCCCATAATGAATAATTTTAAAAGAACAAATCGACAACATTCGGCAAATACCCTGTTACCAAACTAACAAATATTTATTAGTGTCCATTCGATGGGATTGGTCTCGTTAGTTGTGTGTGTGTGTGTGTGTGTGTGTATGTGTGTGTCTATGTGTGTGTGTGTGTGTAGGTGAGTGTGTGTGTAGGTGTGTGTCTAGGTGTGTGTGTTCAACTTATATTTCCATTTTACTATTTATTTCGAATTTTATTATTTTTTTTTTATTTCAAATTAAAACTTAAAAATTTATTATAGAAAAAGTTTTACTCAATAATTTAATTAACCAAAAAACGAAGTTGAATAATTTTAAAATTAATTTGAATTAAAAATTTTAAAATTTTTTTTTGCCTTTTTTTTTTTTTTTTTTTTTTTTTTTTTTTTTTCTTCTTTTTTTTAAAGGTAATAAAATAATAATAATTTAAGGGAAAAAAAAAGCTCCGTGAGTCTTCGATGCTATTAACTATTTTTTT
>JABUQX010068140.1:0-15000 GCA_015478945.1 Trachelipus rathkii | reverse complement strand
GTCTATATATAATATATATATAAATATATATTAGTTATATTATATAATACGTATATAGATATTAATCACCCTCCTTTTATATCGAGCATTGTGGGTAAGGTGCGTAGCATACACTGGAACAGAAAAGTAGTAGAAAGCATGACGTCCCATTTATACCCCCAAGTGAGAACTTGTCGCAGTCAGAGAAATCCATCCTGAAGTTTCACGAGACTATGGTTCTTTCAATGTGGGGATCACATGGGCAAGGCCACAACCATACCCCCTCACAAAACCCAAGCATTCACTCCTGTTATGCACCATATCTTCTCGCCTCTTCCAAACTCACATTCCTCTCCTTCAGGCATTCCTTTACTGTCTCAATCCATTTTTTCTTCGGTTTCCCAGCCGGTTGATTCCCAGCACAGTCACCACCATACATTGGCTTAACCAACCTGTAACGTAGTATACATGAAGTGTATAAATTGAATTTTCATTTATTGTTTAGAGTTAAAGGTCCCATTTTGCTTTTCCAATTTTGTTTATTTTTTTCTATATACCTCATGTATACCGCGAGGCCCGGTCAAACTGTTGTATATATGTTTATATATAAGGAGAACCAATAACCAATGAGAACTCGTTTTTTAAGCCTTACTCTTAAAATCTGATTTGTCATTGGTCGTTGTTATCGATTGCTTTATTGAGTATTATTATATTATTATTATTATTATTATTATTATATTTTAAAGAAATGCGAAGGAAAATATATATTAATATATAATATTAATATATATATTATTATATATATATTTATATAATATATATAATATATATATATATATACTATAATATATATATATTAAATATAATAAAAAAAATAGAAGTAATTTTATTTCTTAAATTAAATAAATGTATTTGATTAAAAGGTGTGGAAGCACATAAACTCCGACCTTGTCGTTTTAGTTTTTTGTTATTCAGAATGGATAAAGAGAATTTGTATTCTTGAAGAAATAGCTGTTAATAACACAGAAATGCCAACCACGCCTCATTCTCAGATGTCATTATATCATTTATTACTATTTTAATTGAAGTGTATAAACATTCTACCTGCCTGTTTAAGTGTTTTTGATTCGCTATGGTACGTAATCTATGTTACTCAGTTCATATAAAATAGTAAAAGAAACATAAATTTTCATCTTTCCCGCTTTATTGTTGCTTTACCAAGGGTGTATATAGTTGAGTACTTGTGATGCCTCATATATCTCGATCGATTTTTATTATATATGTTAGATGGTGTATTTTTTTGTAAGCAGGAATGCTTTGTTTTGTGATTTATTATAAAAGTAATAGTAGTATTTGTTTAAGTAATATGGTATATAATTTCGAAGTGTAATATTCGCTGATTATTTGTTTAATGATTAAGGGAGTTAGTTTGTGTTATCAAAGAAATTGTGGATTAATTATATTTCGTCATGTCAATAAAATATACTGAGGTGTGTGCGTCTGTAGGCTATGCACTTGTAAATGATTTTGCAGTCGATATCATTGCTAGATGTTGCTTGCAGGTAAGCGTTTATTTTATCGTAATTAATTTTCCAAAGTTTCGCAGTCAGTATATTTTGACGATAAATATGAAGCATTTATAAGTTCAGTATTTATTTATTAACGTATGGTTAATGTTTGTATACTCAATGTTTGTTTACAACAAAAGATTTATTTAATTACTATTAGGCAACTTTCTTGCATTGGAGAAACAGTTGTAGAAAGCATCAGCTGTTTTCTTACTATTTGGTCACAGTGACAAATCGACGTATTTTGTAAATTCTAAATTTAAATAATTTTCAAGTAAAAGTTTGAGATTACCTTTCATATCGATCAGTCTATGCATTTTTGTTAATATATTATAATTCGTTTATACAATTTTTTGCACATCGAGATTTATATTATATATATAAAATATATATGGACAAGATGGGTTATGAATTTACAGATTTAGAATATTTTGTTGTACAGTAACAGTTGTTTGCATAATAACTATATTATGATGCACATATAAATATACTTTGCATGTATATATTGTCGTTGAATTTATATGCAAGTGAGTAATTTTAAAGCATAAAATAATATTCAATTTGGTACTGTAGTGTTACCCATGCGGTGCGCATGTAAGTGGATATCTACGGACATCTAATTATATGTTCATGGATGTGTAAGACTTTATTCTGTATAAAAGCAGTACATATTTATTTTTTTTATTAAAGTATTTTTAAAGTTATCCCAGTGGTTTTCTTGTGTGTTTCCAAAGGTAGTTTGCTTTCTTATTTATTTAAATATTCAGATAACTATTACTTTAGGTCTCAAAGACATTGATTTCATGATCAAAACATTGATCATAATAACAGGTAAATTCACTGATAACGAGTATTACTGACTGGACGGTTTTCATATAAAGCAACGAACCCGTTCGAACCGTTGTTTCACTTGAAGGACCTTCAGGGAGATACGTTGGTGAGTTTTGAGTATAAGAATTGCATGGCAATATTGCACAGGCCGATAACTCATTCGACAGGAGGTCTGGATACTGATACGATAGAGGCTCGAGAATCTTAGAAAGTATTGGTTGGTTGTATTGTCACGGGGGCCTGGCCAAGAAGAGTGAGTTTATGGACATTACAATGTTATTATCTTTTCAACCACCCCATTACATTTAATGGGCGGTTCCTGTCTCGGGAGTTTATTTATATAACCGACCCAGTCAATTATTCGTTATCATTGAATTGCTTGTTGTGAATTTATGTTGCCATTTTGCTGAATATTAGAGCACAGTGTTATTCATTTGTAATTGTTTTGCTAAAACCTGTGCTAGAGATATTGTTTAAATATTGTCACCAATATTAACATCTGGGATATATGTTGATATTGAGTTTTAACTGTCAATATAGTCCATTGTACTATTCATTTTGTTGAGTTGCACATATATGATTTTATGCGTATTGGTGAAATATACGTTGCTATTGCAACACTATCATGTTTGGAAACAATGCTAAACACCTGATAATTTTATACTCTATATATGCCTTTTTATACAATACTATTAATATATATATATTAAATATAATATATATTATATATATATAGATGATATATATATATAATATATATAATATATATTAAAATATATTATATAATATATTATATATATATATATATATATATATATGATATACTATTATATATATTATATATTTATATATATAATATATATATATTATAGATAATATATTATATATTATAATATATATATATATATATATATTATTATATATATATAATATATAATATAATATATTTATTAATATTGTTTACGATAGGGAGGAAAATTGGACAAAGTTGAGTGAAAGCGAAACTAGTATTTTGGAATTTCCCGATTTTACTCTCACTTTGAGTTTTAGGTCGAAATATATTTCCCACAAATTTTGGCAAGATTATTACTACGACATTGTCAAAACCTGTATAATATATATCATAATATATACTATTATATATATTATATATATATATTATTATATTATATATATATATATATAATTTATATAAATATATATATAATATATGTTATTATTATAATATTATATACATCTTTGATTTTTGTTGTAAGAAGTCTGTTTTCATAGATGTATCAGTGGGAGCAAATTTTCGAAATTTTTGAGAAAACGTGATTGATTCGTGCCAAGAAGTGACTTGGTTGGCAAACAGATATTTTTATAATTGGTTGAGTAAAACTATATAACAACTGCGTCTAACACTGAATTTTGTGGAGATGTGTAAGTCATTGGGTCTATCGGGTAAGGAAGCTGCTAACATGTTGAAGGAGGAGACTAAGCTAAGGAATTTCAGACGATTGAAGAAAAGAAGATAGCTGCGCTTTAGAAGAGAAAAAGTTAGCCTTGAGACAGAAGAGCGAAGGGAGAAAGCTTTAGCCTGAGACCTGAAGCCGGAGTAAAAGCTAAGGGTGAGGCTGAAGCTCAAGAGTAATGAGCAGAAAAGAGGCAGAGAAGCAGAGGATAGAGAATGCTTGCAAATGAAGTTTAGATGCTGACGGACAGACAGGTCAACACGACTGCAACAATAGCTTCCAAAGCACTCAAAGCAGCCATAGCACAAAATTCCTACTGTTAATAAAATACCCGAAGTTAAGTGCTTCCATTCTTGGATGAGAAACTAATATATAGAGGGATACTGCTAATGTTCGAAAAACAGCGGAGCAAATGACGATCCCTAAGGAAAAGCAGCGTAGTTTTAGGGTCCTTCCTTACGAGTAAGGCGGTTAAGTATATCAACAATTTGTCTGTGACGAGCTAAAGATTATGATAGCCTAAAAAAGCTTGTGTAACAAGGTAACGGTCTCACAGAAAGTGGGACGCGCCCAAATAACAATTATTATTGATGAGTCCTACGGGAGGTGAGTTAAACCTAGGGCTGTACCTGAAAAGATTATTGAGCTCTGAGGAAGTGGATTTACCGCAGCGAAAACGTAACGATGACAACCAGGATGATCTTATTGAGTATTTCTCAGTCGACAAGTATTCTAAATACGTCCCGAAGAATTGCTCTACCTGAGGGAAACTTATTTGAAGAAGGTAACGGGAGGGTGATTGATAGTCCGTTCGGAGGGTTACAGGAATGCTGCATCAGTTGATGAAAATTCGTAACGAATAGTCACGTACGGAATCATAATCACGGCTGAAAAAGCAATCACAACAGTAATAATAATTTTAGATCGAGAGGCAGTGGTTATTTCACGAATAGTATAGCGGAAATAGCGACAGACAGAACCATCGTCGCAGTAGCAGCGAGCCCAGGGCTGTGGTCACTTGCTACAGGTGTTCGAAGAGATTGTAGAGCCCCTCCTTATTTCAACATTAGTGGTAGAGGACAAAGTAGTTCAGGTAAACAAAAGGAAGTAAAGAGCACGGGAGCATCCGGAGTTTCTGAAAAGCGGCAATAAAGTCCTGAATGAGTTGCAGGTGACAGAGCCGAATCCCTGAATGAAGCAAAAGAAGTGGGAAAACACAATTGTCACAACCTTACCTGAACTATGGGACGGAAGCGTTATCAATCAAAACCTCCGAGATACTGTTGTAAGATTCGTAGTGGTGCGAGAGAAATTCGTACCTGAGGTTTATTGGAGACAACACGAAGATTAGATTGCTGGACGGAACGGTGATAGAGGCTCCACTCGCGAATATAGACGTGGACACCCCTTACTACGTGGGTAGGACGACCGCAGCAGTGCTGCCGGAAGTCGTCTATGATTTAGTTATTGGGAATGTCAAAGGTGCATTACCCCTGTGTCAGCCGAACCTCGCATGGGAGTCGACTGTGTGTCGAGGTCCTCATATTGAGAAGGACGAGCATAACCATGGAAGTTTGCTATTCCCCATCGCCGAGACGCTGAGGAAGATTCTCAGGAAGAATCTATACAAACAATTTCATAGTATTTGTTGAATGGCGAGTTGGGGAGAGGGAAGATTTGTAGAGAGAAACCAGTCAGTAACCAACATTCTATTGAGCGTCAATTAGAAAAGATGTCACACACAACCACTGGAGCCATCACTGAGTGATGCATGATAGGGTCCCAACCGTTCATCTAAGTGGTGAAGAGGTTACAGGAGAAGAAGTAATTAGAGTCCCTATAAAACTACTAGAAAACGTTGAAGAAGGTACGGGAGTACCGAGTGTCCAGGGGACATCGAGTATAAATAGTACATATTGGTCTAAGGAAACAGATCGTACTAATAAAGATGGTGAGTCACTGAGAGGTGATATAGCCCCTCACATACAAAGTTCCATAGAGGAGAATGTAGTAGCTGTGGGTGAAGAAGAAATAGCTCATGGTGAAGACATAAAGGAACTTATTAATGATCGGGAAACTTTTAAAGGTAAACAAAAAGATGATATTACGCTGCAAAGGATATGGAGGTCAGTAGAAAGAGGTGAGAATAAGTATATGGTAAAAAATGGGGAATTATTTAAAAGAGTTATGGAGAACCAGCAGGAAAGATTTACTTTGGTTGTACCAAAAGAATATAGGAGTAAAGTTCTGAAAGTGGCACATGATGAAGTCTTCGGTGGTCATCAAGGGGTAAAGAAGACAATGGGTAAAATTACTCAACAGTTCTTTTGGCCAAACATATACCAGGATGTAACAAAGCATTGTTACTCCTGTGACATATGTCAGAGGACGTGCCCGAGAGGTTCAGTAAAGAAAGTACCTCTGTGCCCCATGCCCATCATTGAGGAACCTTTCCAGAGAGTAATCATCGACCTAATTGGACCGATCTCACCACCGTCTTCAGAAGGGCATCAGTATGTCCTAACTCTTGTGGATGCCGCCACGCGCTATCCTGAGGCAGTGCCTCTTAAGAGCATAACCGCGCAGAAGGTTACAGAAAGCCTGGTATCTATTTTCATGAGGTTGGGGGTACCAAAGGAAATACTCAGTGATAATGGTCGTCAATTTACATCTGATTTAATGAGGGATGTGACGAAGATGCTTAACATAAAGCAAAAGTTTTCCAGCATATACCACCCAATGAGTCAAGGCCTCACCGAAAAATTTAACGGTACCCTGAAACGGATGCTCAGAAGGATGTGCAGTGAGCAAGTGAGGAAGTGGCATAAGTTTTTAGAGCCGTTATTGTTTGCATACAGGGAGGCTCCACAGGACTCCACAGGATTCTCCCCTTTTGAGCTCCTGTACGGAAGGACTGTGCGGGGTCCTATGCAAATATTACACGAGATTTGGGCAGGAGATATCAATCCTGAAGAGGCAAGGTCAACTTACAGGTATGTTTTTGACTTGCAAGAGAGGCTAAATGAAACTCTAAAATTGGCTAGAGAGAACTTAGCCAAAGCCCAAATTTCGCAAAAGAAATATTATGATAAAGGCGCGAAGACCAGAAAGCTGAAAGTAGGAGACTTAGCTCTCGTTCTCCTACCAACTTCTAGTAACAAGATGCTCATGAGATGGGGCGGGCCTTACACAGTTATGGAATTGTACGGCAAAGACAACTATAAGATCCAAGTTGGTGATGTGGTTAAAACATATCACATAAATCTACTGAAGAAATATATTGTGAGAGAGGAGAGTGAGGAAGAAGAAGAAGTGATGGACCAACACCAGGGGAATATAGGTGCATCTGCGGTGATCTTAGACACCGAGAACGAAGAAAACATTACTTTAGTAGATATGGATCCTACAATGGTCCAGAAAGAGAGGTTGTCCGACACCAAAGTCAGCAAAGACATAACAGATCCTATGAGGAGAGAGTTGATGAAGATCCTGGAAAAGCATGAGGAAATTTTTACAGACGTGCCTGGCACCGCGAAGAATTACTACCATGCAATTGACCTCATAGACGATACCCCCATCAGACTGAAGCCATATAAGTTACCTTTCACGACGCGGACGGAACTGAAGAAGGAGACAGATAAAATGATACGAATGGGTATCATTGTTCCCTCCACGTCGCCATACTCAGCGCCAGTGGTCGTTGTCCAGAAAAAGGACGGGAGTAAGAGAGTATGCTCCGATTATAGGGCCTTAAATAGGATCACAGTCTTCGATCCAGAGCCCATGACCACAACTCAGACATTATTCACCAAATTTGCCAAGGATAAGTTCTTCACAAAACTTGACCTAGCCAAGGGCTATTGGCAAATTAAAATAAAGCCTGAAGACTGTCATAAAACCGGTTTCTCAACCGAAGATGGACATTTTCATTACCTCATGCTGCCATTCGGCATGGTAAATGCCGGTGCGACGCTTGTAAGGTCAATGCGTAGGATTCTGGATGGAATTAACGATGTCGATTTTTATATCGATGATATCATCGTCCATTCCCAGACCTGGCGCGAGCATACGATAACTCTTGAGATTGTTCTACAAAAACTCCAGGAGGAGGGATTCACCATCAGACCGACTAAGTGCGAGTTTGCCTCGTCGAGTGTTGAGTTCTTGGGTCATTATATTGGCAATGGCACTAAGGGATTGCATGAAGATAATGTAATGAAGATTAAGAAGACGGAGCCACCTAAGAATAAAAAGCAAGTAAGGTCTTTCTTAGGGCTCACAGGGTACTATCAGGATTTCGTAAAGAACTATGCGAAAATTGCAGCGCCATTGACCGACCTAACGAAGAAGGGTGAGCCGACGAAGGTAAGGTGGGGGTCCGTACATCAGCAGGCGTTTGAAAAATTGAAAGAAGCGTTAAGCTCGAAGCCAATCTTAAAGATGCCAGAGTTGGAAAAGACATTTACGCTACAGGTGGATGCATCCGGTACTTCGCTGGGATTTGTCCTCCTTCAGGAAGACGGAGGAATTCTTCATCCTATCGCGTACGGGAGTAAGAAGTTGTCTGCACCACAACAAAGGTACTCAACTTTAGAGAAGCGGAACCTTAGCAATTGTATGGGCATCGAGGAAGTCGAGCCCATGATTTTATGGAACAGGTAATTTGTCCCTTCAGTCAGATCATGACCGCTGACGGCTATGCTAAAAAGAGATATGAAAACAATAGGATAATGAGGTGGTCATTGTACCTTCCACAGATTCAGTTATTCCTAATACCACATTAGTTGGGCGAGAGGTAACGTTCATAGCTGATTGCTTAAGTACGATCGTATGCCGATCAGAATTGATTTCGTTTCACGAGCCACTACAAGAAGAAGGAGCGCTGCGAAGAAATGAAACCAATGTTTATTCATGTATTACAGCAACGTTGACCAATATTTGCTTCATGTTGGGTGGCTCCAAAGATGTAACGTAGTGCTACATGAAGTGTACAAATTGATTTGTATTTATTTGTTTTAGAGTAAAGGTCTTTTAATGAAATTGCAATGTTTGTTTTTATTTTTTTATTCATACTTACCGTCATGTTATACGCCGAGGCCGGTCAAAACTGTTGTATATATGTTTCACATATAAGGCAGAACCAATACCAATGAGAAACTTGTTTTTAAGACTTACTCTTAAAAATCTGATTTGTCATTGGCTCGGTTGTTATCGATGCTTTATTTAGTAATTATTATACATTATATATATATATTATTCATGATTATATTTACTATGTTTTAAAGAAATTGTGCGAGAAGGCAAACTGGGTGTTGATTATTATTATATTATATAATTATATATATTATATATAATTATATATATTATATCTAGTCTTATATGTACGTCATAGAATATAATACATTATTTTATATATATATATATATATATATATATATATATATATATATATATATATATTTTTAATATAATATATATATATATATATATATATAATAATAATCTATATTATATATACTATTATTTTATTATATTATATATATATTAAATATGTTTATATATTAATACTATATATAAATTCTGTGCAGTAATGTATGTATTCTTTTAATTAAATAAATTGAATGAATTTGTTAATAGTGGAAGCGCATAAACTCCGACTGTCGTTAGTTTTTTTATTCAGAATGGGATAACAGATTGTTATTTCTTGAGAAATAGTGTAATATCACAAGAAATGCCAACCACGCCTCTTCTTCAGATGTCATGTATATATTTATTTTACTATTTTAATTGATAAGTGTATATAACATTCTACCTGCTGTTTTTAAGTGTTTTGATTCGCTAATGGTCGTAATCTATGTTACTCAGGTTCATATAAATAGTAAAAAGAAACAATTTTCATCTTTCCGCTTTTATTGTTGTTGACCAAGGGTGTATATAGTTGGTACTTGTGATGCCTCATATATCTCGATCGATTTTTATTATATGTTAGATGGTGTATTTTTTTGTAAGCAGGAATGCTTTGTTTTGTGATTTGTTATAAAAGAATGTAGTTATTTGTTTAAAGTATATGGTGAATTAATTTTAACAATGTAAATTATTGCTTTGGCAGTCGGATAAAAAGTTAAATGATTAATGAGTTAAGTTTGTGTTTATCAAAGAAATTGTGAATAAATTATATTTCGTATGTGCATAAATATACTGAGGTGTGTCGTCTGTATCTATGCACTTGTAAAGATTTTGCAGTCGATATCATTGCTAGATGTTGCTTGCAGGTAAGCGTTTATTTATCGTAATTAATTTTCCAAAGTTTCGCAGTCAGTATATTTTGACGATAAATATAAAGCATTTATAAGTTCAGTATTTATTTATTAACGTATGGTTAATGTTTGTATACTCAATGTTTGTTTACAACAAAAGATTTATTTAATTACTATTAGGCAACTTTCTTGCATTGGAGAAACAGTTGTAGAAAGCATCAGCTGATTTCTTACTATTTGGTCACAGTGACAAATCGACGTATTTTGTAAATTCTAAATTTAAATAATTTTCAAGTAAAAGTTTGAGATTACCTTTCATATCGATCAGTCTATGCATTTTTGTTAATATATTATAATTCGTTTATACATATTTTTGCACATCGATATTTATGTATTTTATATATATAAATATATATGGACAAAGATTTGTATAAATTTAAGATCAGAATATTTTGTTGTAAGGTAACAGTTGTTTGTATATATATATTGATGCACATATAAATATACATATTGCATGTATATATATATGGTCGTTGATTTATATTGCAAGAGTATTTTAAAGCATAAAATAATATTAATATTTGGTACTGTAGTGTTACCCATGCGGTGCGCATGTAAGTGGATATCTACGGACATCTAATTATATGTTCATGGATGAGTAAGACTTTATTCTGTATAAAGCAGTACATATTTATTTCTTTTTATTAAAGTATTTTTAAAGTTATCCCAGTGGTTTTCTTGTGTGTTTCCAAAGATAGCTTGCTTTCTTTTTTTATTTAAATATTCAGATAACTATTATTATAGGTCTCAAAGACATTGATTTCATGATCAAAACATTGATCATAATAACAGGTAAATTCACTGATAACGAGTATTACTGACTGGACGGTTCTCATATAAAAACAAAGAACCCGTTCGACCGTTGTTTCACTTGAAGGACCTTCAGGGAGATACGTTGGTGAGTTTTGAGTATAGAATTGCATGGCAATTATGCACAGCCGATAAACTCATTCGACAGAGGTCTGGATACTGATATCGATAAGAGGGTCGTAGATCTTCAGAAAGTATGGTTGTGTGTATTGCACGGGGCCTGGCCAAGGAATTGTTTATCTGCTAGAAGAGTGAGTTTATGACATTACAATTTATTATCTTTTCAACCACCCCATTACACAACCAACTATCATCCATCCTTTCCATAGGACCAAACATTCTCAATGCACTTTTGTTTATTCTCATATTTACACCTCTCTTCACACCACACAACTCGCTAATGAGTTCATTCCTTATTTTATCAGTTCTTCTCACACCTAACACTTCCCTAAGATTGTCCATCAGATCACTTTGTACCTTAGATCTATACCTCTTATTCCAGACCATAGTTTCACTACTATAAATTAAGACAGGTTACAAGTTAACAACATAGCCTTGTGCAAAACCCTAGCGCACTCAAAACTTAATTCCTTTACATCCACCAAGGATTTAATTGCACCAGTCACCTTCCTAGCATTCACAAGTTTCCTACTACATTCTGCATCATCCGTTCCCTTTCATCTAACACATTTAAACTCAGCTACCTGTTCCAGTTGATCACAATCTAACATAGCTTCACACCGCGGACACTCCTCTCTCCTCACTCACTATCACAACCTTAACTCTTATTTACATTTACTTTCAAACTCCTCCTTTTACACACCCTGCCAAACCCCTCAGATTCACCACAAAAAAAAACAACAAATCATCCCCATATAATAAGCAGGGTACCATCCACTTTCTTCCATTCTCCATCATTCTAACACATTCCCTTGCCACCGCCACCTCTTAATTCTTTCATAATCCCATCCATATAGAAATTAAATAACCAGAGAGACAACACGTTACTGCCTCACTACGCTTTTAATATTAAACCAATCACATTCGACTCCGTTTATTTTTACACACGCTTCACTATCGTCATGCATACTTTTAATTTGATTCAAAAGTCTACCACCAACATCATATATCGCTAGCACCTGCCACAGAGCTTCCCTGTTAATCCTATCATACATACGAATGTTGCAAATCCATAAAACCTATATACAATTTATTCTTCTTCTCTTATTTTCCCCAATCATTTGTTTCAATGTAAAAATTTGATCCACGCACCCTCTACCACTTTTAAATGCACCTTGTTCACCAATCAGTCCTTCAGTCACTCGAATACTCTTTAAACCAAAATACCAGCACATATCTTCCCTACAACATTCAATAAACTAATTCCACTGTAGTTCCTACAGTTCCCCATATCCTTATATAAGGTACTAATACTGGTCTCCTCCAATCTCTTGGAACTATACCCTCCATAAACGCTTTGTTACATACACAACTTCCAAATCCATTCAATCACCATCTCGCCTCCATACTTGATCATTTAACCATTAATTCCATCTATGCCTGAATATTTCCCATTTGTCAACTTTCTCACCCTATCCATTACCTCATCCAAAAAATACCTATTTCTTCTTGCACCATCAGACCCACACACATTTACTATCACCTCTTCATTACTGCCAATGTTATGCAGATTTTCGAATTGTTCCCTCCACACTCTTCTCACATCCATTTCACCAGTTACGAAAGCATCATCTCTATTCATTTTTTTTGCACATTCCCCTTACTCTCATTCTTAACCTTTCGCGCTTCCTTCCAGAAAATCTTCTTATTTTTCCTTGTAAGTCCCCATTCATCCTTCTTCCAAACTGTTCATTTACCTCATTTTCCTCCTACGTATGCAACTTTTAGTATTCCTATTTTCCTCTTTATATATTTCCAAACATCTTTCCTTTGAGACATCATCATTTGCTTTTAGCACATTCAATCACGCCTTTTTTTTTACTTTTAACCGGTGGCATCACCTCTTCATTCCACCACTCACTGTTAACATTCTTACTTCCTACTTTAGCACATCCACATACTTCCCTTGCACTGCTAACAACTGTTTCCTTCATTTGCTCCCAGATTTGTTCAGTTTCAACTTGTTCACATTCAACTGATTTACTTGTGAGCGTTCTTACATACTTATCCTTATTACCTTGTTCACTTTACTTCTCACTCTTAATTTTACCCACTTCCTTCCGTATCACTTTCCTCTCCATCCAAGCCCCCACTAACTTAATTTTACATAGAACAACATAATGATCCGATAATCCCATTCCTAAACCCCTCACTGATTTAACATCCAACACATACTTCAACATCTCCTTCTTCACCAACACAAAATCAATCATACTTTTCACTTAGATACCATCTCTACCTACACCAACTCTAGTATACTTATGGATACTCTTGTGTTTAAAGAAAGTATTACTTACACACATACTTCTCTCCTCACAGAAGTCAATCACCTTCCTACCATTCTCATCAACGCCTGTGTGAAACAGTTTATTTGCAGTCCAAAGATCACACTAATGCAGGCAGACCCGATCTACTAGGACTGTTGATTTAAAAGAATTAGTTCTTAATGAAATTTCTGAGCATTCTGAAAAGAGCACGCGAGATTTGTCACTACAGTTTAATTCGAACCAATCTAGTATTTGGAGGTTACTACACGAGCAACAGCTACACCTGTACCACGTCCATCAGGTGCATACTCTATTGCCACGTGACTATGCTCCTCGTGTTGTTATTTGTCAATGGTTTTTGGACAAATGTATTGGCCCAAACTTTTTAACGAAGGTTTTATTTACCGACCAGGCTCACTTTACAAGAACAGCTATCGTTAACGTTCACAACGAACACATTTAGGCAGACGAGAATCCTCATGCCATTAAACAGAATCGTTCACATCATCAGTTTTCAGTAAACATTTGGGCAGGAATTTTACATGATCATTGACTTATGTTCGAACTTCCTCCCAGGCTTAATAGCATAATCTACTTAAACTTTTTGAAACATGAGCTCCGTACCTTGTTTGATGATGTATCTCTTCAGTTGCGCCAAAACATGTGGTTTATGCATGGTGGGGCTACTGCACACACTTTAGTGCTGCAGTTCATGAACACCTGAATGAGACCTTTCCCAATCAATGGATAGGTCGAGGTGGCCCAGTTCCGTGGCCAGCAAGGTCACCAGACCTAAATCCTTTGGATTATTACCTTTAAAGACCTTAGTATACTCTTCTCCAATGGACACCGTTGAAGACCTACGATAGATTATTATAAACGGAATTGAAACGATCAAACAAACTCCTGGAATATTTGAACGGGTCGGACAATCGATGAGAAGACGCATGGACGCGTGCATTGGGAACAACGGAGGTCATTTTCAACATCATCTTTAGTCTTTTGATATCATTTGTAGGTGCTTTAGAAACAGTATCTGTTTATGTTTATTTAAATTAAACCTATCGCCATTAATAACATGTTTACACCTCTATTTCGAATGAGTTGTTACGGAATTTCCCTCAATACTTTTAAAGTCGGCCATTTTAAAATTTATAGTTTGTAACTTACTTGGTTTCGTAGATACAAGATATTTAGTAAAAAACACATACAGACAGTCAGACGGAAAACTAAGCACATTACGTCATACCTTTATAGGAACTTTTACCTTTATTTTTTCATTTCTTATCAGTTACTAAAAAATTTTACCATAATTTTGAATGCCCTTAATAATATATATGTAGCATATATATATATATATAATAATAATATATATGTAATAATATATATATATATATATATTATTCCTATATATATATATATATATAATATATAACACTGCTATATACATATATATATGTTTATATATATATAATAATAACCATAATAATAACAATAATATAATAATATAATACAACTAACAATAATAATAATAATATACTGTATAACTTCTTCTTGCTGTATGTAACATGTATATGTAACGCATATAGCATAT
>JABUQX010068139.1:22500-39529 GCA_015478945.1 Trachelipus rathkii | reverse complement strand
TAATTTTTTTCAAATTATATAAATGATTCTACTCTTTCGTCATAGACACACATCTATAACACTCACTATACTATACAGTCATTAACTGTACCTGATTATGTATCGACCGTACTATTCACATTATATTTTACATACTCATTTTAAATTCGTGAGCTACTTATATATATCTTTTACTATTTCATAGTTAATTAGTAGCTCTCACGTCCCCTTAATCTTCCAGATCCATAACTAATGTAGCTTAGACTTAGGATTAAAGAATACTCACGGGTGTTGGATGACTAGATCGCAACCTTAGTGGAATAATTATATAATTATGTTATCTAAAAAACTCACACATATACTTTCACTTATCATAAATCTCCCTCTCTAAGGATACCTTCAATATTATTCCTATCTCATATCGAACGCGTTTCGTAGAATCCGTCTCGCCGGTTGCAATATTAATATATACTCCTGAGGCCTTAACTATATGAACAATAAAAAATGTCTTAGTAGTAAACCTCCACATCATATAACCTAAATATCAGGTATGCTAATGAGGGAGTGTCACATTGAAAAGTAAACTGAGGGGTAAAGTAGTTATATATGTATTATCAGACTAGCGAGAAGAACTATATATATATAGTTCATATTATCTTCTTCACAGTTGACTATATTCCAGTTATACAAGGTTACTTAATACCACGCCCTGTAGGTATATACTTAGTACTTACTATAATAATACTGGGTCATCATAGGATTATCCAACTACCGAGTACCTTTATTGGAGAGAATCGACGTAACTAGAGGCTAATAGAACTTATTATAACGTACGTAGATATTCTTTACTTAAGTTTCACGATACTTGATATTACATCTACATTCATTTGAGCTGAGCGCGATGTTGGTATGCTTATTCACTCTTTCATAATAAGAGTACCAAATATAATATGAGTAGAGTATAAGCAATAATGTTCGAGAGGAGGAATATATTACCACTTATCATCGTTCAAACCTATATATATATACTCCTTATATAAGATCAGCTCACTCTAATAAATTTATTGAATACTATTATAATATATATATATTTATATACTTATATATGTATAAGATGAGGGTATATTACTATGAGTATCCCGGCATCAATGAGATTTGCTAGCAGTATATATTGACGGTTGATTGATAACAACTATCCAAGATCACATAGTTTACGCTGACGGTCACATGCACCTATCCTATTATCTTCCTGAGCCTAACCTATATTAATCTTCTTAGATGATATCTCTTCTAAACTTATCTGTGTTCCTACACAATATATATCTCCTCATCATCATTATATTAAAATACTACCGAGCGTACATGTGCTCATCTCTGATATTGCGTTGAGTTGATAAATATTTATATATATTGTTGGAGCTATATGTAACAACCATACCTTCCTTGAAATAGGGCTATAGTCCAGCGTAAGTACGTGGTGAAACGTAAAGCAAAAAAAAAAAAAAATAATAATAATAATAATATAATTATATATATATTAATATATATTATATATATATTATAGTATATATATATATAAATAATATACTAATTAATATACATATATTAAATATATATATAGTATATAAGGTTATATAGATATATAATATATATATAATATATATAATATATAACATATTATATATATATATATAATACATAATATATAGGCCTCAGCCTCCCGAAAGCACAAATTAGCAATAGACTAAAAAATTTATATATATACACGTACTACTATAAAATAAAATAAAGCACATTTTATAACATCTTTATTAGCAAGACAAATTTCTATCACACGATGAACTTAAAAATAAAAATATTAATTTTTTATTTACAAATTAGTATAATAATATTATAATAACAACAACATCTTAATAATATATTTATATATAATATATGATTAATTAATTAGAATCTCACCTCTTTGGTTCCGTCTTGATTTGAACCTTATAATGAGATAATCCTACTGATATAATTACTTATATATTATATATATATTATTATAATTATTAATTAGTCACTATTGGATGAAAATTTATTCTTTTTCTATTTTATACATATCACTCTCAGGATTCGGCCCGACGAGGGACAGAGTACACACACACACACACACACTCTATAAAATCCACACACGATAACACTAAATGTCACTTAAGCAAATCCACTCCCATATGGCTCCAGGTTGTTTACCCGGGGACACTAATGACCTATCTGATAGTAGCACAAATATAAAGAAAATATTCAATAAACCATTATTATAGGCCACTGAGTATTTAGCGTTCTCACGTCGAGTACTTAATATATCGAGAGCTTCACTTCAGTATTCTCAAAAATTAAGTTATAAAATATCATATATACAAGTTTTACAACATAGTATAAGTATAATAGCTATATATATAATATACATTTTATATAATTACTATTATTAAAATTTCAAAAAGTGTTATATTATTTTATATTTATTATATTATTATTTAAATTTCATGGATAAATATGTCTCCTGATCTGAATGATATATAAATAGTTATTTTATATCGCAAAATGATTTTATAATATACTATAATAGTTTTTTATTATAGCGTTTACATCTTTTATATTAGTGCGATATATTCGAGGGAGCTGACAAAATAAAATAATAATAAGTATATAAAATACTATATATATATATTATATATATATATCTATATATTACATATATAATATATATATATGATATATATATATTAAATAATATATAAATATAATATTAATATATAATATAATATATATATATATCATTATTATAATATAATAGTATATATGATATATATATATATAAATATATATACTATATATATATAACTACTATATAATATATATATATAATATATATATAAATATATATAATATAATATATAGTATATATATATTATATATTATATATATGATATATATATATATAACGCGAATATCTATTAATTTTCATTTAATTTAAAATCATACCCCATAGGGAGATATATATCTATGATATTAAAATTATATATATCATTATATAGTATATTTATATATATAATATATTATATATATAGAATATTATATACTATATATTAAATATATATATATATATAAATATTAATACTATAATATATATATTATATATCTAATATATATATATACACTATACTAAGTATAATATAGTATATTATTATATATACATAAAGTATATATATATATAATATTATAATAAGTCAATAAATATAAATATATATATATATGTATTAATTATATTATATAATAATTATTAAATAATATATATTAATATTAATCTATACTATATATATATACTATATAATATATATATATATATATAATATATAAGTATACTAATATAATATATATGATTAATATAATATATATATATAGTAATATTTATATATATATTATAATATATATATCATATATAATATATATAATATAATTTAATATAATATAATATATATAATATATATATATAAATATCTTATTAAAACAGAAAAAATAAATAATTTAATAATTTTATAATATTTAATTGTAATATAATATATATATATATATTTATATATATTAATATATTGAATTCATAATTATATAAATAGATATAATATATATATGTATACTAATTATCAATTAATAAGTATAATATATATATATATATAATTATAGATCTATTATATATATATATGTTACTATTATTCCAATAAAATATTACCTTATAATAAAGGAAACAAAAAAAACATAACGCTTTAAGAAAATTCATTACTAATGTGAGCATCAACTATGGCTAAAATAAATATTTACCAAATAATACAATATGTGTTTAAAAATAGTACAAAATAAGTTTGACAATTGTTGATAAGAAATAACTGCATGATATAAATTCAGCAAGACAGGGTGCTGACAGACATTAAATGATATATATAGGCTGAGCAATATTAAGAATATATAAAGCTTATATGAATGACACATAATATTATAACGCACCTCAAGTGAGTATAATAATTATCAAATACATATATTGACTGGCGTGCATGAGACACGATAGAACGTTTTCAATAGAGTACTACTAAGCTAAATATATATATAATATATAGTCTAATTTTTCAGAAACTCACACAAGCTACTGAAAGCAAATCACTTGAACTTGACCAAGAAATAATAAAGTCACAAGGATAACATAGAATTGAACGTCATAATCACAGCAGTATATATAATGTATAAAGTATACCATTTGAAGACTTTTCTATATTATAACCTAATTCTATTTATCATCAAGAGCTTTATAATATTCATATCACTAAAGAGTAATGAAATCATATTATGAGTAGTTGAAATTATATATTTAAACCAGTTATTGCTAATTAACTATACTCAGGTCGAAAGCACGTGAACGAAAACTTAATTGAAAGGTAAAGCCAAAGCCAGGTTTTACATAGAGAATGATAAAAATAACTCATAATTAATTGAGGTGAAATCCCTATAACTGAATATAATTAAAATCATATTAAATATAATAGGAAGCTAGTAGATAACTAAACTAATAGATACGATTATATCATAACAAAAGAAATAACTTACTACACAAAGCTAGGAAAAATTCATGTAACATATAATATCATATTCTAGAAGAAAAGGGTTAAAACAGGAATTTTTGTTCACAGACTAATTGTACTGATGTAAATATAGAGGAGAGAATTATAGTCAACCAACCTCACAAGGATAGCGTAAAAAACCAGAACCTCCTAAGTTTCCTGATCACAAACAATCAGAGTTATATTCAGCAACTTTATTATCAGCAGCAGTCCCTAACAACACTTATAGTATAGAACTCGCCAATATTAAAACTCACTAGCGTTATAATGCTTCAGCATTGTAAAGAGCTATACATAGCATTCAAGGTTATATATAGATATGAAGAGGTTATTGGTTAGGTTAGGGTTATTTAGTAATATAGTGGATAGTTTAAATTAAGTTGGTGTGAATGTGGTATAATTATAAGAAAGAAAGCAATTGAGAGTCTTCTTTCAAAACAAAAGCTCGAGCTAAAGGAAAAAAAAAAAGATAAACAAAGTTCATCACTAGCAATAAAATACCATATTATTAATTTTAATTATAAATAATCTTTTAACTATGAATAATCTATTTTTTCTATGATGAATGTATGGTATAAATTAATATGTATACATTATTATGTTTTATTTTTTAGCATTTATTATTTGTTAACATCATTATATAAATCATATAGTTTATAATAAACTTTTATATTATTTTTAGAAAACCTTTTTTAAAGAGATTATTTCTAAATAATGATATGCAAAAATAAAAGATATAATGTTACCTTTTAATGAGTATTTATCATACCTAAAAAATGAAAACGGAGGAAGGCTCCCAAACAATCTATATCATGAAGATAATATAAATTATATATATAAATTACCTAATATAAAATATATATATACTATATATAATATATATATATATATATATATAATAGTATATATAATATATATAATTATATAATATATATATATATATATTATTAATATATATAATAAATATATTAAATCATAAATATTAATATTATATATATAATTAATATATATTAATTAGGCCTATTATTTCTCTAAGTCTACTTAGTATCGCTATGAGAGTTACAAGTTTTTTAAGGGATTTTTTTTTTTTTTTATATTATTATATATTTATAAGATTAATTTGCTACATAGAATATGATCCCACAGATAGCATTATATCTAGTTTGGTAAATACTTAATGGAGTAGACATGAATTAAAAATATATATATGGCGTAAACCAGTTACGTTTTTACGGATCCGTAAGTATTTATAATTATTTTTATTTATTATACTAAAGTAATAATAACACCAAGGGAAACACCTAGGCATAAGTATGGCATGAGAGCGTAGGTACTCTTCAGGTCTTATGCAGCCGAGGAGCGAAATCCGCGAGGATATGACGCATTATCCCCATCATCCTAAACGCAGTCCGCAAATCGTCGCACCTCCCCGGCGCGTCTTGAGCCTTCGGCATGGATGGTGTGCGCGGCGGAGTTGTCCTTATTGTCGAGATCGCCTATAAAGCACATCGTCTCTAAATAAGTAGAGAGAGATACTTAAAACACGTAACTCTACCAAAAAGCAATGATGAACAATCGGAACGTGGAAGTTGCTATATTTCGAATACCAACACATACGGCATTGATAACCTATAATTTACTTAATTGTTATTCTATATAGACTTCCAAAATAGCTTCGAGTCTGGCTGACATTCACACTCAATGATGGAGAATGTATATGTACTTGCGCAAGAGATCTCGTCATCTTACTTCGTTACGACGACAGTTATCGTATCAAAGAATTATTACAATCGTTTAATTTTAATTGTTTGTAAAATCACACATCATATCATATCTTGCCATAATACATATGAAACCATTTCATATGATAAAACTACAAAAATCACGCCTCTACCAACTAAAACTAGACTTCACGATTGTAATGGGTCTTTACTTGATAATTCGTTCAAGCCTAAGTAAGTCGAAAAGATTTTTTCAGATCCATCAAATATCTAAACCCAAAACACAAAAAGATGTACTTTAAAGAAGAATAATTTATAAAATACTGATCTTGGGCGTAGAATAGTTCTTTTCAAGAACTTACAAGGCAAACGGTCCTGATGGTTTACCTCCAGTGAGTAAAAAATAAAAAAGCAAAACACCAAACATAAAGTGAGAACGCGGAGCTCCAAGAGCGTAAAAAGCAAGAAAAGGGGCGCTAGTAGATAAGATATATTATATGATACTAGGTGTATAGTAATGATAATATAGTAATATAAAAATATGATATGAATGATAATAATATATTTAATAAATAGTATGGCTAGAGTCTAGAACAAAATACTCTTAGTTCTGTAGAGAATTATGACCTTCTATAACTATATATATATTTATGAGTACGCAACTTACTTAAGATCCCGTTATAAGGCAAGTTTTTTTTTGTAACAATATGTAGAACGTTAAATCGAGTTATTGAGTGTTGTCTAAGTTATGAAAACTTCAAATCCAGAATACCTATACTATACGTAATTACGCCACCCATTAAAAAAGGACAGAAAACTAAAAATGCTTATTACTTAGAATCACCAACACCTCAATACAAGTATAAATATCTAATAAACAGATATTCAACACAATGGTAAAGATTTATTCTACACAGAGTCACAGTTAGTGATCTGAAAGAATCATCACAAGCACGTCATTAATAATTCCTAAAAGATGTAGTGCAAATATGGTATTATGAAAACTATACTACCATAACGAAACTTAACAAGATTAGAATTCAAATGTAACGATACCAAACATCAGGTATATTGTAGTAGGTAAAGTATATAAGAGTCACACAATGGTTTACCCCACGTGAGTTAAATACTTGAAGCAAGGAATATAGCTTGGCCTTAGTATCCCATCCATACTTATATACTCTACATAGTATTCTGTAGAAAAAATATAATTTAGTCAATATGACTGAGGAAGTACAAATATATGATTGAAAAGAGAAATAGACTCTTACAGCAGAAAATAATTGAATTAATGTACTTACTCAGGCCATACTTTATTTACTATATATTAGAACTTTTATCAAATACTAGTCAAAAAGTATTATAATCATTGTTAAAAATATGCACCGTTACAATATTTATCATTATAAAGGGTCAGAAGGTTGGGAAAAGAATGGTGAGTGTGGTGGCATTTGAGTTGGGTTCCAGCTCCCGTAAACCTGGTCACAATTATATTAATAGTATTATGGACTAAACTCGATATTAATAATATATATTAATGTATATAGTTATAATATATATAATTAATATTATATATTAATATATATAATACTATATATATATAATATATATAAATACATATTTACTATATATAGTGATATTCCAGTTAATAATATTAATACGTATATATATATACTATATATCATATGATACCAAAATTGTTAAGCAACTGTACTGTAACTATGAGGATATATGATCAAATACCACTCACTCACAAGGATAAGTGTAAAACCAAGAACCTTAAGCATTTCCTGAGTAGTACACGAAACGGATAAATAATAATGAAAATATAAATTTAAGAAAGTAAGGTATAGGTAAGGTTAGGTATAGGTAAGGTAGGATTATGGTATTATAAGTTATAGGTTAAGTTAGATACCCATCGTAGCCACAGACAGTTTTCTAACAAATTTGCCTAGATATATATACTATTAATATATAATTATATATATTATATATATATATATGAATATATATATATATATATTAATTAACTAATTAAAAGTAATTATATATATTATAGTAAATATATATTATAATATTTAATTAAATATAATATACTATATGATATATTATACATATTATATTATAATAATATATATTTACTATATAGCTTGGACGTTGCTCTTGGATGAGTCGCAGAAAATTTACGAGGGATGGAGAAGAAAACAGAAAAGGAGCAACAAGGAATTAACTTTTTAGGAATGAAAAATGATTATTAAATAACCTGGTTTAGAAGAAAATAAATAAATATTAACAAGAGATTGTAACACAAATGAATAAAGAAAATTTCAATTTGTAAATAATAAGTAATAATTTTCAGGCAGTTGAATAAATTTATTTTCAATGAAAAAAAATTATTTATGGCTTGTTATTATACAATAAAATTCAAGCATCTATGACATCAAAATTTTAAATCAATCTGGTGTGAAGCACAAAATGGCTCAACGTAATGTCTTTGGAAATAATAATTAATCTGTCAAATATTTTATAAACACTGCAAAAAGTGGTGCTTTTACCTCAAAATATTATAGTAGAACTGGGGAATTGGGAAGTGACAACGTCTATTCACATACCCATTGAAGATGGTCTCTATATCAGTTGCTGGGGCGGAATCCCTCAACTGTTCAATTACTTCCAATGAAGAACATGTTATATTGTTCTACATATATACATAAGTGCATAATGAAGTAAATAATAGTTTAAATAGTATAGTGAATAATGAAAACAATAATATAACAATAATAATAAAATATAATAATAAAAAATAAATAATATAATCATAGCTGGGATCGCCGCACGATTTTCGGCTATTCGGCTAATCGGCTACGCCGCACTATCAATTCTTATAGCCGTAGTCGTAGCCGAAATTTTTTTAAATAGTCGGACAAGCCAAACGACGCACTGCATTTTCCGCGGCTATCGTTTCGGCTTGGAATTTTTTTTAAACAATAAATTAAGTGACCCCTAACTCGTTCTCCCTGAACAGTCACTTTTCGGAAAACGGGGTTTGATATTGGTATGAAAAAGGGCGGGCATTGTAGTGAATAAGTGTGTAATATATTTTTCCAGTCTTAGTTCTATACTAATACGAATAAGATTTCAAAAGCCAAAAAGAAGAAAAGTTCAACCTGTTTTAAACACGCACGTTTTATTCAAATTCCTTGTGCATGTTCTTGTTCATGTATTATTTTATTAATTAGGTATTATTATATTATGTCTAGTAACTATATGTAATAATTTATTATAATTACTAATTTAATGATTAGTAGTTACTGTAGGAGGGGAGGTGGGCTACTAAGTAAAATATATATAATACTAAAATTAAAATATATTATATATCATAATATATATTAAATATATATATATATATATATTATTATATATATAATATATATATATATATTTATTAAATATATATAATATATAATATAAATATATAGTATATATTATATATATATAAAGAATATATATATATAATAATATATAATTATTATATATTTATATATTTAATATATATATATATATTATATATATATATATATATATAATATATATATATATATATATATATATATATATATATTATTATATATATATATATAATATATATATATATTATTATATATATATATATTATTATTATATATATAATATATATATATATATATTTTAACAATTATAGTAATTATTTATTACTAATTTATAGATAACTCTATAGAAATTATAATTATATGATATATAATTATGTAACACGTATAAACAATAAAATATTATTAAAATAATAAATTACCATGGATAAGTTTGTGACCTAGAACCGAGAGTGTTCTGGAAGACAGATTTATAGCACCGACTCGCCAGTAAGTGTAAGCTTTAATAGGAGCAGCTCCCCATTTTAATGAGAGTGTGACTGGTAAGCCAAAGACTCTTACTGATCACTGTCATCTTATGAGTAAATTACCTTAGATTGTAGAAGGTAAGTAACGAAAGGAATACTGGAACCCAAGCCAAAAAGTGCGCAAACGAACGAATGCGCGCAATCAGCACCGCATACCACAGCACACTCGTCGCACACTTTAGAAATGCAATAAGCACAACTCCCCGCACATTCCAGCACATCCGGCATCAACGAGCCATGCGAAACGAAACTCATAAGCGAACAATACACATAGATCATTAAGTAAAAAGGATTAATAAGTAACCTATAAATATAATACCAAATTTAAAATCTTTAATGAAATCTATGTAAATTACATTATATTTTGCAAATTTTTTCAATATGATGTATACAAGTATAAATTGAAATTACAAATAGTCAAATATCAATATAAATTAAACTACTTTAGCTTATTATATTGCAGTATCTATCATACTTATGAAAAATATTTATGTAGAGTCTAGATGAAGGGATAGAGCAGTCGTACCCTCTTTAGGGAAAGATCATCATATCTAGATTATGTTTGAACTATAGTAAGTTAAACATCCGCTGCAAACGGGAAGAAGGGATCTATCCTACTAGCAACCACAGTACACACGGTACACTCAAGCAGCTATTAACAAGACATGGTAATTTAAAATATTATTAATAAATATATTTTAGTATAATACACATAAACAACTAGATGGTGTTTGCTAGTCAAGTAAATAGAATTATCCAAGATTATTAATACTATGAGTTTTAGAGGTGGAAATAAACTTGTTATTGTTGACTTTACATCTGCAAGGTTTGTATTTAAGTTGTCATTAGATAAATTTTTCTATATATAATTTCTCTTTATACAGACATAATTTTTTAAATAAATTATTAGATGACCTACCATCTCACCAATGATATTCAACATCTTAGAGCTGATGATCAATGTCGAGTAGAGAGCAAGAAACGAGGAAGTCATCCAGTACATTATATCAATGGCGTGAGCAATGAGTCTTGCTATATTGCAGAATTGTCATAGGAAGATATGAGTTATTCAAGAGTCTAAAGTTCAGCTAGTAGCTGATGTGTGAGAGAAGAGTATAAGGTCCCTCATACGAGAGGTAAATAAATTAGTAATAACATAATAATCTAATATAATATTATTATACTAATTAATTGACCAATTTTTTTAATAAATAGAGAGTTATATTGAACGAACTATTAAGCGTACTCACGAGAAATATTTTACCCGATAAAATTATATTTCAAATTTAAAATATATTATGATATTTGAGAACTTAATCATAAACTTTATTTGTTCCATATTCTACTGCATTATTAAATCAAATGATGACCACTATATGATTAAGCTTATAGAATCTACTTTATGTATAGGGTGGCAATCTTGTACCACTAATCTTCTGAGTATGGTTTTTGCCTTTTTTTTGTACACACTATAAAAGAGGATGGTTAGGGAGCAGGGAATACACTAATAAGCCAAGCAAGAGGGAGGGGACTATCTTTCTAGAACAACTCATACTTTATCCCCAGAAGCTAGTTGCCCTATAACAGCCGACAGTTAGTATCACGCCACAATATAGTTCACCTTCTTTGTGAAATAGACAGCTCCACTAGGATTTAGTACAGTGAGTCAACCTTCAAATAAATGGTGCACTGAAATGCAAACTTTGCGCTAAGGTGAAAGAAGTATGAAAATCGAAATTGTAGAGCTGTATAGTGTCATATTGATATACACCTTCACACTATCCATAACACAATAAAGAACTTAATATATAGAGGTTGTAAATTATTATTTTTAATTTACAGACAAAACAATAAAATTAGTAAGCTATTGTCTATATCAAAGGCCAATTTCCCTTTACTTAACAATATCTTGGTCCTCACACGACAAGTCGGATGCAACGGTGAGTTATTAGCATACAATAGGTATAAGGTGAAGTGACCACCACTACGAATAACATATGGCACCATATATACGTATGGCATACCTGTCAACGACTATACCTTGGTGAGTCCCAACCAGAGATCAAGGAGAGCCTTCCTATGAGACTCTAGGATTATTATTACTGACTTAGGAAATTAGTGTAGATCATACAAGGACTCCTTGAAGGCTTGAAGTTGACATACATACAAAGTTACAGTATCCTGCCTCTAAACCTAATATATAATATATAGAGCTTATGCAGTGTACTAGAATTCGCGATAACACATTGAGCTATAAATAGACTTATACTTAAATATATATATTAAATATATGAATTAAGTTAATTAAATATATTTAATATATATATATATAAACAAATAAAAGAGAGTCATGTAAAAGATTTAACTAATAATCTTTTAATTTCATATATATATATAAATATTCCTAATTGTATCACGTGCTCACTAACAATTCACATAATATATGTATTAGCGAATCAAACAGATATGTGAAATGATATACAGGTGATAGCATAATGAGTGAGGCTCACGTGTAGAGTGAGAGACATAGCTAAGATCCAGCCCTAGTGTAAATTAACTTCACAACAGGGCCCAAGTGAGTTGGCGTCAATATATCACAAGATCAATGATTAGTCTAGCCAAATAAAGAAAACGTAAGAGACTCCTGTGTGACTAAGAGTATATAGTAGTATTTACCTATTAAAAAAGAAATATTCTTTTTTATATAACTTAGTATCATCAATTAATATATAGAGTAACAATTCTTAACTCCGTAAGTATGAAGAGATTATTAATAATTTTATATCAAATAAAGTTCTATGATTAATAATATCTGACTAAGAGAGAATGGAATACATTACCTCATTATAATACATATGAATTAAGTGTTGATGATCCTTTCATGATATAGAGGTTTTATTAAAGGTCGAAAACCAAATATAGGATCCTAAGAAACACATATCCTACTCATTAAGCAGAAATCCACTAAAGGAGTAGAGTTTACCCTTCTATCTAACAGAGATAGATATATAATAATACGTACGTAGTATAAATAATAAAGTATTTTATAAAATAAAGTAAAGACACGCTCTTTATATTATTTTATATGTATATAATTTATTAAGAAAATTTTATTAATATTAATATAAAAATAATATCTTATCACATAACACATAACCCCCTCTCAGTAATTACCCTAGTTCTGTAACCTGTACGCATCTACCTGCTGCCCAAACACCAATTACGCTACTTCATATATACGTTAAACACAATCTCTATAACTGAAAAATATATCCAATATATATATCATATTTTTACCGAGTCGTTATCACCTAACAGTAGCAAAACACTCTCCTAAATTGATGTCTCTTATACACTTTCTTATAACCCTAAATGGTGTTCTCATACCACTCTTCTATCTAATTCACACATGCCTCAAAACTAATCAGACAAAATTTTCTATACTAAATTGGCAGTACTTTTCCCTTCAGCAAGATGTACAGTCTAAATCATTGGAGTATAAACTAATCCTTATTCACATACTACATAAATCATCTAACATCGCCAAAACGCCCCTCACATGTCCATCTGTACATTAACGCCTCACTCGATATCTTATTTCGAGCCCTATTATAACCAATACAAAGAGATATAACTCATCGCTCTATCTGAGTGCCTACCCGATTTTATTAATAACAATTATAGCTTACGTAACTAAGCAATATATATTAATTTTCACTTATTTTAGGTCTTTTTCAGGGAGGGGAATTCTTCTGAATCTCGCAGCTTGCGCAAGTGTCTATGATATATGCTATCAGGGGGAGAAAAAGGGCATATCATGGGATCACACCGCCTCCTCACCTAGGCTCCTAATCTTTGCGTGTACTGACATGTATCGAGGCATCCTGAGCTCTCGAGAAGAAGGTAGGGAGAAGCAATGAGTCCATACCGGCGTGTATGAGAGGATCGGGTACATAACAAGCTCCTCATCATCGCTTTATTACACAGAGTAGGTGCCCCATCTTTCTCTTATGCAATAGCGCTATTATAATTAATGTCGCTCGGGAGAGTTCCTGCTTGCCCGTTCACTCGCCACTCTCTAGCCGTAAGGCCCTAGAAAGCCACATTATAGAGAGCAAGTAACAGCTTTTAACGGCGGAGAGAGAACAGGAGTGGTACTAGACTAACCCCTGTAAGTTGCGGGACCCAATCATAACCCACTGCGAGAGCAAACAGCAGCAGCGTCAGCTTGGCCAGCCAAACCAGTAAACACAGAAACGCCCACATATACAAGTACGTCACTCCTATCCACAGCAGCTTGTGAAGAAATTGTTGTTCATCGAGAGGATTAGACCGTATTAGCACAAGCTAGCAGACCACCAGGAAGGAATGCGACCAGTATTCGTTATATAAGAACACATGGAAGCAGTCAGATGACCCTCTCTGCGAAGTAAGAGCGAGCTCTCAGATGAGAATTCACTCTCAGAGCCGTATGCATACTGCATAATGTATGGTTACATAAAACATCTTTATTATTTCAGACATACATCTAGATAAAACCTTTCCTTTCCTCCACTTATTAGCTTGATGGTCTCCCATGTTCCGAGGCTACCTGACTCAGCGTGACTGGAGAGAAGACTGTGCAATGACGCAGCGCGTTTACTGGTCATGTCTGAACTCCTCAATAGAGATTCACAGCGCCCGTGGAATGGAGGGAGAATGCTTATTTGGACGAATCACTTCCTCACGCTCAGCACGACAATGGACTATTGAGCACCTTCTGTAGTAGCATAGTTTGAGATGCGCGAGTGGCATAGGGAGTCGTGCACGATGGGAGAAAAATCTCTAATGAATCGCGTATTTGAGAAGACGCTATTTTAACTAATTAAAGGCAGTTCTACCACTCCTAGAGAAGAACATATATTTAAATATAGAGATCGCGTTATCATGAATTCGTCTAGATTAACCATAAGGTTTACAAATCTAAGGACATGACCTTTCGTCCATATGCGCCTGCGACTACATAGTCTAGCTCTTTCCGAAACTATGTGAGATTAGCACCGAAGAGTATCGCGCCCATAGTATGCCAAATACTATCCCCAGAGAGACAAACGAGTATAGTTAATAGGCCGCTTTGCACTGACTTATTAAAACTAGAGAGCCATGTCCGGACTACGCACGAACGAAATACGCACTAAGTTATGCGTCCTGGCAAAAACCGAATATCACTTCGATGAAGGAGATATCCTGATAACCCTTTTCAACTTCGTATTTTCTTAAACCGAGCGTAAAACATAGCCCGCCCAGCTCTTATAATATCCAATCATTATTTATCAATCACATAAGAAGCGGACTATATCGGTCGTATCTCGAGATAGCTGGCAGTGATATAATGAATGATAACGGGTTTCTAATGATATCAATCTAAAAGATTTTTAGTTCATTGATAACTGGCTACGTTAAACGTGCGAAGCGTATGGAGAGAGGAGAGGATGCAACATTGAGAGAGTATGGTGGTGCACATGACACTGTACGATGATTACACCTATCTCATATTGACATATCGTAATAAGGAATAAAAGTAAAGTGATCAGTTTGTGTTATAGATTATGAGAGTGCGTAGAGTCTGAGCTTATATCCGTAGAGCAGTAACAAATTTAATGACAGTATATCATATACTCTAGAATATTATATTTTTTCAATACTTATTTATTTTTAATTTATGTATTGATTAGGAGTGACTTATTTCTTTCTTTTCTTTATTTAAAAAGTGGTTCTGAGTTTACCAGTGTATATGATAGTTTTTACTATCATATACAAATAATATGAGTCTTACTCAGCTAGCTCATCTATAACTCCTATCCATTCATATGCGCGTAAATCTACAACACTCTATTCTTAATATAATTCATTTCGAATCATTCTACCTAGACTTTGTATCTTAACAATTGGTACTTACTCACATCTAATTAAATCACTTTTACGCACATTCTGGCTCTATGCCGATCATGGAGATATATAGTTTTCTGTGGGATGATCTCACAACCTATTTATGAAATTATCACTAAACTCTTTATAAAAATAATTATAGAAATATCATACAAATTCCCTTCAAATAACACGTACTAATAACATTATCTATTCACTATTTCAATACGTTCGTTTATAGTCTCTCCTGTTAGACAATGCAAACATACCTCTTTGACCTTACAATAAACCAAATAAGGTCTTGGAAGCCTCATGTCACAATGGTAGCGTAGAGGAAGCCAGCAAATAAATCTTGAACGGAGCACAAATCCAATCTCAAAAACTACAATAGCTATCAGAAAGGGAGATATACATGGTTCTGGGTACAGAACGAGAGAGAGCTAGAGAAGAGAGATAAAAAATAAATTAATCAAAATTATAAATACTATATATAAACAATAAAACAAGAAACATATATACACATCTAGAATAGGAATAATAATATCAGTGCTAAAACAAAAACCAAAATACATAAACAGATCACTAACCATAAATACTATATCTAGATAGAGCGAGATGAAAAGAGAGAGAAACATTATGTGAAGGAAATTGTTCAGTCACATACATTAGCCAGCATCCAAAAAAAACACAAATAGTCTACTTCTTTGTTTGGAGAGCGTGAGAGCTATCAATACTCATATCATTTATTTATAAAGAGTACTACAACGGTAATAGAACTTACGAGGTAGAATGACTTCTGCATTTATATCACCATTTCGTCGCTGTCGTAGCAATCATTTAGC